>PISX010008257.1:0-83266 GCA_004024625.1 Mellivora capensis | reverse complement strand
TTTTCTCAAGGTTGCCTTCTACTCTGAGTCAGACGGGAAGCATTGAAGTAATTTGAGCAGAGGAGAGACAGGATATGACTCACTTTTTTAAAGAAGTTATCTTAGCTGCTCTATTAGGGTTCTCCAGAGAAACAGAACCAATAAGAGAGAGAGACAGAGAGACAGAGAGATGGGGGTGTGGGAGGAGAGAGGGAGAGATTGATCAATTTTAAGAATTGGTTCACATGATTATGCAGACAGGAAGGTTCAAAATTTGTAGGAGCACCAGCAGGCTGAGGACCTAGGGGAGAACCAACGGGTTAAAGTTCAAAGGCTGGGGACGCCTGGGTGGCTCAGTTGGTTAAGCGGCTGCCTTCGGCTTAGGTCATGATCCCAGTGTCCTGGGATCGAGTCCCACATCGGGCTCCTTGCTCGGCAGGGAGCCTGCTTCTCCCTCTGCCTCTGCCTGTGCTCGCTCTCTCTCTCCCTCTCTCTCTGACAAATAAATAAATTTTTAAAAAAATTAAAAAAAAAGTTCAAAGGCTGTCTCTCTTTTACTTGGGGGAGGTCAGTCTTTTTGGTCTAGTCAGGCCTTCAATTGATTAGGTGCGGCCCACCACATTACAAAAGGCCATTTGCTTTACCCAAAGTACACTGATTTAAATGTAAATATCATCCATAATTATCCCCACAGAATCACTGAATAACGTTTGACCAAGTATCTAGGCACTCTGGCCCAGCCAGGCTGACCCATAAAATTACCACCACAGCTTCTCTATTGAGAAGAAATTGCTGTAGGAGGAAGGAGGCAGGGAGACCAGTTGGGAGGAAATTGCTATAATGCTGGTAAGAGATGCTGGAAGCTTGAGCGGGAGGATTGGCAATGAGAGATATGAGAGTTGGTTAGGTCTTGAATAATTGAAGGCTGAGCTGACAGAAATAGCAGGTGAGTTGAATGCAGGAGGTGAGAGAAAGAGGAATCAAGGATAAGGCCAAAGTCTTTTGGCCTGATCCACGGGAACAATGTCGAAATCATACTCTGATAGGAAAAAATGGGAATGATGGGCTTAGGGCATGAGCTTTGATGACATGGAGAGTGAGGTTCTGGTGGGCACAGTGGGCAGTGGACAAGACACAGCCCCCCCGCCCCCGGCCTTGAAGCCTGTGGGATGTAAGGAAATGCTGAGGGTTCCAGAGGACACAGCGAAAGGACAGGCGACAGTAAAGGAGAGGGAGATTTCATCCTGGCTGAAGCCACCCAGAGAGCGAGGTAACTAGAAAGGTTTACATTCTGTTTTTCTTTTCTTTCTTTCCTTCCTTCCTTTCTCTCTTTATCCTTTTTTTTTTTTTTTAAGATTTATTTATTTATGGGGCCCCTGCGTGGCTCAGTCATTAGGTGTCTGCCTTTGGCTCCAGTCATGCTCCTGGGGTCTGGGATCGAGCCCCCCATCGGGCTCCCTGCTGGGCAGGAAGCCTGCTTCTCCCTCTCCCTCTCTCTGATGCCCCCCCTGCTTGTGCTCTCTCTCTCTCTGTCAAATGAAGAAATAAAATCTAAAAAAAAAATTATTTATTTTTAGAGAGAGAGTGCAAAAGAGATGGTAGGAGCAGAGGGAGCGGGACGAGCAGACTCCATCCTGAGCTCAGAGCCCGATACACATGGCTCGGTCTCATCACCCTGAGATCGTGACCTGAGCAAAAACCAAGAGCTGGCCATTCCACCAACTGAGCCACCCAGACACCCCAAGGTGCCTTACATTCTTTTTTTTTTTTTAAATGTTTTATTTATTTGAGAGACAGAGAGAGAGCAAGAGAGCACAAGCAGGGGGAGCAGCAGGCAAAGGGAGAAGCTGAGCAAGGAGACCAATACAAGACTTGAATCCAGGACCCTGAGACCATGACCTGAGCTGAAGGCAGCCACTTAACTGACTGAGCCACCCAGGCATCCCATTCTTAATGATGACAGAGGAAATCAATCTAATCAGCACAATCAATTGTATTTGGGGAACGCTGGGCTGGAAATCAAGCTAGGTGTTTAGTTCATTAATATTTGTTGAACACCTACTAAGCGCTCAACACTCTTCTAGGTTTCAGGGAGAGAGGTGTGTCTCTGCCCTCCTTAACGTAAAAACGTAAGAGGCTTCAGCTTTAGAATCAAGTCCCAAATCTTTACCATGTCTTTGACTTCATCTCTATCCACACCTCGTGCCTTTTCTTCTCCATTTTCACACTTAAACCGCATTCGCATTCCTGTGATTCCCTGAATGACCCATGTCTTTTCCTGATTCAAGGTCTTTGCATAAGCTTTTTTCTCCACCTGAAACCAAACCTCCTTCCCGCCCTCTAGCTATGATTTGATATATAATTATATTATGAAATGATTATGTATATATTATGTATGGTTATGTATATATTATGTAATGATTAACACTGTAATTTTAGTAACATCCATAACCACACATAGTTACACTCTTTTTTTTTTTTAAGCTGTCTCTTCAGGGAAATGAAAGGGAGGGAGGCAAAGCCTTTGTCCACCTCCAACCACTCAGTCACCCCCACTCCCACCCCTGCACATGTGTGTGCACACAACACACACACACACACACACACACGGTTAAGGGCTTCTGTGATGCACTCCCATAGATTGCTAAATTTATTTTTTATAATGTATTTATATTTGACTGTTGTTTATTCTGGGTCTGTTTTCCTCATGAGATCACAAACTCTGTGAGGACAGAGACCACACTTGTCTCAATTGCTACTGTATCCTCAGTTGCTGGCAAACTTGACCTATAGCAGATGGTTACTAAACATTTGTTGAGTGTTTGAAAGGGTTGATGGTAGGCTCTCTGGCCAAGTGAATGAGTAAATGAATGAATGAGGGAATGAATAATCAGACCCCAAGAAAATCTCTGAACAATGCAGATTGATTTCAATTCTTTTTAAAAAAGATTTATTTATTTTTTAAGATTTATTTATTTAGGGGCCCCCGGGTGGCTCAGCCAATGAAGCATATGACTCTTTTTTTTTTTTTAAAGGTTTTATTTATTTGACAGAGACACAGAGAGCTAGGGAACAGAAGCAGGGGGAGTGGGAGAGGGAGAATCAGGCTTCCCACTGTGCAGGGAGCCCGAAGCAGGGCTTGATTCCAGGACCCTGAGGATCATGAGCTGAGCCAAAGGCAGACACTTAACGACTGAGCCACCCCGGGATCTGGCATCTGACTCTTGATTGCAGCTCAGGTTGTGATCTTAGGGTTGTGGAATTGAGCCCTGGGTTGGGCTCCGTGCTGAGTGGGGAATCTGCTTGTGATTCTCTCTCTCCTCTGTCCCCACCACCAGCTCATGTGTCTTCTCTCTCTCTCTCTCTCTCTCTTTCTGTAAGCCTTTTTTTCCACCTGAAACCTTCTTCTCTTCTGCTAGCCGTGATTTGATATATGCATATGTTATGAAATGATGAACACCGTAAGTTTAGTTAATATCCATAAGATTTATTTATTCATTTTAGAGGAGAGGAGGGAAGAGAGGGAGAGAGAGAATCCCAAGCAGGCGTCCCACTGGCATGGACCACCCCATGTGGGGCTCAATCCCACAACCCTGAGCTCACAACCTGAGCCAAAATCAAGAGTCGGACAGTTTGGGGTGCCTGGGTGGCTCAGTGGGTTAAAGCCTCTGCCTTCGGCTGGGGTCGTGATCCCAGGGTCCTGGGATCCGAGCCCTGCATCAGGCTCTCTGCTCAGCGGGGAGCCTGCTTTCCCCTCTCTCTCTGCTTACCTGTGATCTCTGTCTGTCAAATAAATAAATAAAATCTTTAAAAAAAAAAAAAAGAGTCGGACAGTTAGCTGACTGAGCCACCCTGGAGCCCCTCATCTTTTTTTTTTAAGATTTTATTTATTTGACAGAAAGAGACACAGAGAGAAAAGGGGAACACAGGCGGGGGGAGGGGGAGAGGGGGAAGCAGAAGCAGCTCCCTGCCAAGCAGGAAGCCCAATGTGGGGCTCAATTCCAGGACCCTGGGATCATGACCTGAGCTTAACATCTGAGCCACCCAGGCACCCCTCTTTTTTTAAAAATTGAGGTATAACTGACATATAACATTGTATTATGTTAGGTGTATGACCTAATTATTCGGTGTATATGCATATTGTAAAATGATTACTACAGTAAGTTCAGTTAACACCTACAACCAGAGTTACACATTTTTTTCTTGTTATGTGAACTTTTAAGATTTACTCTTAGCAACTTTCAAACAGGCAAGAGAGCACCATAAGTATCGTCACAATACTGTCCATTATATCCCCAGCACTCATGCATTTGATAACTGGAAGTTTGTATCTCTCGACCACTTTCACCCATTTTGCCCACTCCCTACCCCCTGCTTCTGGAAACCACCAATTTTTCTTTGTATTTATGAGTTTATTTGTTTTTAGATTTCACATATAAATGAGATCATACAGTATTTGTCTTTCTCTGTCTGACTTATTTTACTTAGCATAATGCCCTTGAGGTCCATCCATGTTGTTGCACGTGGCAGGAATTCAATTCCTTCCTCTTATAGCTGAATAATGGTCTATTTTATATGCACACACACTTTATCTTTACTTGTTTATCCGTCGATGAACACTTAGGTTGTTTCCATGTCTTGGCTGTTGTGCTTAGTGCTGCAATGAACATGGGGGTACAGATGTCTCATCAAGAGCCTAATTTCTTTCTTTCTTTTTTTTTTAAATATTTTATTTATTTATTTGACTGGCAGAGAGGAGGAAGCAGGCTCCCCATGGAGCAGAGGGCCCGACGTGGGGCTTGATCCCAGGACGTTGGGATCATGACCTGAGTGGAAGGCAGAGGCTTTAACCCACTGAGCCACCCCGGTGCCCCAAGATCCTGATTTCAATTCCTTTGGATAAATACCTAAAAGTGGGATTGTTCAGTCATTTGGTAATTCTCCTCTTTTTTTTTTTTTTTTTTAAATGTAGGCTCCACACCCAGCATGGAGCTCAATGCGGGGCTTGAACTCAGGCCCCCAAGATCAAGACCTGAACTAAGATCAAGAGCCAGGTGACTAACTGACTGAGCCACCCAGGAGCCCTTAGTAATTCTATTTTCAATTTTTTTAAGGAACTTCCATACTGTCTACCAAAGCAGCTGCACCATTTTCCACCAAAGTCCACAAGGGTTTCCTTTTCTCCACATCCTCACGCTTTTTCTTTTGTTTTTAAGAATAGCCATTCCAGGGGTGCCTGGGTGGCTCAGTTGTTAAGTGTCTGCCTTCAGTTCAGGTTATGATCCCAGCGTCCTAGATTCGAGCCCTGCGTCAGGCTCCCTGCTCAGTGGGCAGTCTGCTTCTCCCTCTCCAATTCCCCCTGCTTGTGTTCCATCTCTCTTTGTCAAATAAATAAATAAAATCTTAAAAAAAAAAAGAATGGCTGTTCTAACAGGCATGAAGTGTTATCTTGCGATTTTGATTTGCATTTCCTTGATGATTAATGATGTCAAGCACCTTTTCATATATCTGTTGGCCATTTGTATGTCCTCTTTGGAATAATTCTATTCAGATCCTCCATTTTTTTACTGGAACTTTTTGTTTGTTCCTATTGAATTGTACGAGTTCTTTATATGTTTTGGCTATTAATCTCTTATCAGATATATGATTTGCAAATATTTTCTCCCATTCTGTAGTTTCCCTTTTCTTTTCTTTTTTTTAATTAAAATATTTTATTTATTTATTTGACAGACAGAGATCACAAGTAGGCAGAGAGGCAGGCAGAGAGAGAGGGAAGCAGGCTCCCTGCTGAGCAGAGAGCCCGATGTGGGGCTCAATCCCAGGACCCTGGGATCATGACCTGAGCCAAAGGCAGAAGCTTAACCCACTGAGCCACCTAGGCGCCCCTGTAGTTTCCCTTTGCATTTTGTTGATTTTATTTTGCTATACAAAAGCCTTTTAGTTTGTTGTAGTCCCACTTACTTACTTTTGCTTTTGTTGCCTTTGCTTTTAGCATCAAATCCAGAAAATCATTGCCAAGACCAAAGTTGAGGTGCTTACTGCCTTTGTTTTCTTCTAAGAGTTTTACATTTTCAAGTTCTATGTCCAAGTCCACTTTGAGTTGATTTTTGTATATGTGTGGGTTAATTTCTGGGCTTTAGTCTGTTTATACCAATACCATACTGATTTGATTACTGTAGCTTTGTAGTATAGTTCGTTCTACTTTATCAAGGTTGTTTTGGCTTCCGGGGATCTTTTGTGGTCTAGATTGATTTCTTAAACTCAGTCATTAGTGTCCATGCTCTCCACTCAAAGCAAGGCCCTCACTCACTCATGCCCTACTGGTCGTTAACTTGACACACATTCCCAGCCACCTCTGGGTGGGTTGCTTTGTTTGCAAGCCCTCCTCCTGGGTTATCAGTAGGTCATATGGTGACTTCAGTGAAAAGAAACATCTCATTGCCTGAATTCAGAAAGGAAGATAAAAATAGACAAAGCATTTATTTTTTATGTTTTTAAATCTTGTAATTAAATTACTGATGGGATGTTATAAATGAGAGAAAAAATGTTATTCACAAGTTAGACAGAGTGCCTTAAAACTCAACAGTACAAAGCAGTTGAAGGTATATAACCCAATACCTACTCCAACAGACCTGGTAGGCATCAGAAGACAATGATGGTTTATAATAACAATGGTTTATAATTGTTTATAGAGGACTGAAAAGACAGGTTGCATTCATTCCAGACTGCCAAGGCTTCCCTGTATATTCAATCTAGCTAGCTAGTTTGTTTGTTTGTTGTTTAAGATTAATTTATTTATCTGAGAGAGAGAGAAGGAAAGGAAACACAAGCTGGGGGAGGGCCAAAGGGAGAGGGAGAGAGAGAATCCTCAAGCAGGCTCGCTGCCGAGTGCAGAGCCTGATGTGGGGGCTCAGTCCCAGGACCCGAGATCATGACCTGAACTGAAATCCAGTGGGCCACCTAGCTGACTGAGCCCCTGGGGTGGGTGCCCCTCAGTCTAGCTAGTTTTTGTAGTTTATACTGCGAATTGAATTTTTAGCAGGAGGATTCTGATTCCCAGTAGGGAAAGCTGGTGTGAGGGGCTTATAGTATGGGCCCATAAGGGACACAGGTGCCTGACTAGAATTAATCACAGATAAAATGCTAGTTAACTCAGGTCTCAACCAGAGGCTCCTCACATACCAAGTGAAAAGTACATTGGTCTCAGCTTTGCCTGAGTTGATGGCGCCCTCAACTGGCTTTTGCTGGTACCAACACCTCTTTCTTTGAATAATTGTGGGAGACACGTAAACAAATTGCAAACACAAGTTAAAGCCATAGCAGCTGTAAAAGCCATCTGATCACTCATCTGAAAGGAATACAACACTTACAGCTTCATGATCATAGGAAATAAATTTAAATGCATATATATTTTTTTAAATTTAAGAATAATGACTCTCGGGGCGCCTGGGTGGCTCAGTGGGTTAGGCCACTGCCTTCAGCTCGGGTCATGATCTCGGGGTCCTGGGATCGAGTCCCGCGTCGGGCTCAGCAGGGAGCCTGCTTCCCTCTCTCTCTGCCTGCCTCTCTGTCTACTGTGATCTCTGTCTGTCAAATAAATAAATAAAATTTAAAAAAAAGAATAATGACTCTCTATCAGTTTCTGGTGTATACTGCTGTGACTCGTTATTTTTGTACATTATGAAATGGCCCTCATGATAATTCTGGTTACCACCTGTCACTGAACAAATTATTAGACTATTATAGACTCTGTTCCCTATGTGGTATATTACATCCCTATAACTTATTTATTTTGTAATTGGAAGTTTGTATCACTTAGTCCCCAAATGTAAATTTCATTGTGGGTGGGAATGTGAAATGATAGAGCCACTTTAGAAAATAAAAATTGACAGTTACATATAAAGTATAACATTTGCCCATAACATATAACCCAGTAATACCGCTCTGTCTTCGTCTGCTAGACTTCTCCCTGTGTGCCCATATAAGCCTTTCCTCCATCTGTACATGTGACTTTCTCATGAAGCCATTTATGACCTCATTTAAACTTACATACCTACTAATAACCCTATCTGCAGATACAGTCACATTGGATGTTAGGGCTTCCACATATGAATTTGGGGAGGACCCAAACATTTAGTCGATAACACACTCCTAGGCGTTGACCCAAGAGTAATGAAAAACGTATGCTCTACAAAAACATTTACCTAAATGTGATGGTAGCTTTACTCACAATCGCCCCAAACTGGCAACAACCAAGCTGTCTTCAACTGTTGAATGGATAAATAAACCTTGGGACATTCATACGGTAGAATATTATCAATAAAAAGGAACAAACTAGGGCACCTGGGTGGCTCAGTGGGTTAAGCCTCTCTGCCTTTGCTCAGGTCATGATCTCAGGGTCCTGGGATTGAGCCCCACATCGGGCTCTCTGCTCATCGGGGAGCCTGCTTCCCCCTTTCTCTGCCTGCCTCTCTGCCTACTTATGATCTCTGTCTGTCAAATAAATAAATAAAATCTTAAAAAAAAAGGAACAAACTATGGGCACATGGAAGAATCTGAAAGGCATTATGCTAAGTTGAAAAAATCTGGACTCAAAGTCTACATATTCTTTTTAAAGATTTTATTTATTATTTATTTGACAGAGATCACAAGCAGGCAGAGAGGCAGGCAGAGAGAGAGGGAAGCAAGCTCCCGGCTGAGCAGAGAGCCTCATGTGGGGCTCAATCCCAGGACCCTGGGATCATGACCTGAGCCGAAGGCAGAGGCTTTAACCCACTGAGCCACCCAGGTGCCCCTCAAAGGCTATATGTTGTATGATGGCATTCATGTGACATTTTGGAAAAGAGGAAAAACTATGGGGACAGAAAATTGGTCCATGGTTGCCAGGGGTTTACTAACAAGGGGCACTAGGAAACTTTTCAGGCGATGGAAATGTTCTATAGTATGATTGTGGTGAACATAGCTTTGTGTAGTTGTCAAAATTCATAGAACTGTATACTTAACAAGAGTAAATTTTACCACATACAAATTATACCTCGACGAATCTGATGTAAAAGAACAAACAGAAGATACTTGAAAAAAATTCATTTGTTTGTATGTTTTTGCTGAAAGAAAATGGGAAGAGAACCCATAAAGAACTTTTGAACACAAAACTTACCAGGATAAGATTATGTTGGAGTAGAATGGGAATATGAGGTAAAGGAGAGAAAGGTAGGACATAAATTTCTAATTGCTAAAGCAAAGTTTTGTTCATGGACTTTTGAAATAGATGATAGTGAGTATCAAACTGTTATGAGTCCATTGGATATAGGTTAATAAAAGTTTTGTTTTCAAAGGTTTATAGTTGCATGTTGGATATTACACCTGATTAAACTTTTAATGAAAAATTTAGATGTCAGATTTAAAATATGCTAGAAGGTAGTTCTTTTAGGGGGACATGACTAAAAAGTTTCAATCAAGACCACTGCATTTTTGTTTTGTTTTGTCTTATAAAAGTTTATGTGAATATTCACAGTTAAGCCATGTATTTTAAGGTCATATATACAGAGTAAAAACAAAGTTTACTTCTAGATAACTGCCATTTAGAGGCTTCAACATTCCTTTGGGCTATCATCACAACAGGGTAAGAATTTTACACATGCAAAATTGAGGCTCCTATAAAAGCAGTTGGTAGATAACATGTCTTAGCCATAGGTGTTTTTTTCTTTTTCTTTCTTTCTTTTTTTATGTAGGCTCCATGCACAGCGTGGAGCCCAACTCGGGGCTCAAACTCATGACCCCAAAATCAAGACCTGAGCGGAAATCAAGAGTCAGATGCATGACCAACTAAGCCACCCATGTGCCCCACTCTCTCCCATCCCTAATCTTTCATTCTCCCTTCAAGACACCCCACCACCTTTACACAGATTGGAACGGAGCTCCTCTCTTTCCCTTAGGGTCAGTAGTGTCTGCATAAAATCTGATTTCACCCCTTTAACTAATGTTCAGTTTTGTCTACTATTGATAATATGCTGCTCCAAGTAACCTGGGTTTCCTCACAGTATGGTGGCTGGGCTCAAAGGGACACTGAAGAGAGAAGTGACCCCATGCAAAAATGCAAAAATGCCCAATACTATACCCACTTATAAATCAAAGAGCATTGTTATTAAAGTGATTCAAGTCTGAGAGAGCAACGTGAAAATAAAGGAATAAAGTTAAGACAGCTGAGGATAGTACAAACATATCACTTAGAGTGAAGATAAATTATAGGAAAGAACGAGAAATTAGGAGCGATGTTGAAATTAGAACTTAGGCAGACAGGCCCTTGTTTGCTATTGGTCTTACTTTAGAGATAAGGACACCCAGATAATGAGTATTAATTTTGGAGGTACATTGGATACTAAACCATCACAAAATGTTTTTTGGATGTTTTCTCTTCAGTACAGCTCTGCCGAACGATTCCACCACGGGGACGTACTTAAAAACTAGCAAAGCCGCTTTTATTTTAGCTCAAGAAACTTGATTTTTTAAAAAATATGATTTTTGACCCCCGTGGGCTTCCGGCTCGGACTACATTTCCCAGCAGGCCACGCTCGGAACTACGGGTGCCTACAAGAGGTTTCGCTACTTTGGTGGCGGCGCAGTCGCCGTGCTGACGGCGGACGGGCGGGCGCTTCGCGGTTTGAATGGCTGCGGGCTCGGGCCCTCTGCTCACCTGAGGACCGGCCGCCCAGGGGTGCGCTATGCCGTCGGGAGGCGACCAGTCGCCGCCGCCCCCGCCTCCTCCTCCGGCGGCCGCAGCCTCGGATGAGGAGGAGGAAGACGATGGGGAGGCGGAGGACGCCGCGCTGCCGGCCCGGTCGCCGGCGCCTCAGACCCAGCAGCGGTTCGAGGAGCTGTGCAGCCGCCTAAACATGGACGAGGCGGCGCGGGCCGAGGCCTGGGACAGCTACCGCAACATGAGCGAGAGCTACACTCTGGAGGTGCGCCCGGGGGGAAGAGAGGTGGGGCTTTCCGGGCCTAGTCGTCGCGCCCCACCGCGGGAATGGGGCCCCTCCCCTCCCCGGGTCGGGCGCCCGGCAGGGACCCTCCGGCAGGCCCCGGGTCTGCGGTCCCCAGCCTGCAGAGCCGTGGGACTGCTCCCTGGGCACCTCGGTCCTGGAGACCTGGCTTTCGGGAAGCTTTTAGCGGCCCTGCAAGTGACCCTCGTCTCGCAGCTGTTCCCTTTCGAGTTCCGAGTGGGGAACACCTCTTGCCCGAAAGTGGCAGCGCGAGGCTGAGGTCGTGCTGGGGTCATGATTGCAAAAACACAACCACCTTGTTGGCGGAATGAACAGGTGCAGTTGTTGAGGCCGTAAGGAGAAGGGGAGGGGACTTGGCTGTGCTCCCACGGAGATCAGCCCGATTTTAGCGCCTCGGGGGCTAGGCTGCTCCTTCAGTTCTTTTCCTGCTGGACCAAATTGCCTTTGTCCCGGCGTTGCATCCGTGGAGTAAGCGCGTCGTCCAGTTTCGGCCTGGGCTTGTGTGTACACCGAGGCGAATCCTCCTGCGGGCAAACGAAACGGGCTTCCTGCCTCTCTGCATGTAGATACACGCCCCCCATTTGTCCCTGGGAAGTCCGGACTGGGACGACCTTGAGGACCTTTGGGTCACCCCAGACAGGACCCGGGACTCTAAACCCGCTGTGATTTCGGCCTGTCACGTCCCTTTCTTCCGACGGGGCTTGCGGATGAGAAAACCGGCCCTTCTAGCCAGTGAGGCTCAACTCTGTAGGCACCTCCCCTTTACGGACCAATGGGAAGTGACACGGAAGTCGGGATTGTTTACCAGCCGTGTGCCTGTGTGTGGCATTAAACAGGAGGCCCTGAGATTTTCTGGAGTCGTTTTACAGTTTGGGGAAAGAGCGGGGCCAATAGAATGCGGAGGCCTAACCAAGGTATTGTTTAATTATAATAATAGGATGGTTGTTTTTGTTTTGTTTTGTTTTGTTTTTTACCAAGGTTACTTTCTGTTTATTCTTGCATTAATAGAATCTTACTTCAATTTCTTCTCCCCGTAGTTACTTCTACAGCGTGGAGGGAATGGGGAAGGCTAGTAATATAGTGGCTTTAGAACTTGACAGACCTAGGTGACTTTGGACCGTTGGCTTCACCACTCCAGAACTCAATTTTGTGATACGTAAATCCGAGATATTTGTGCCTACAGCAGAGTTGTTCTGAAAGTTTAGTAAGGTCATGTGTAGTTTCTGGCACAAAAGGCCGTCATGGACCCTGCTTCTGCTTGAGAGTTACAGAGCTCCTTCCTCTGCTTAGGTGATGTGGCTGTGGCTGAATAGGTCATATTCCTATTTATTTCTCAGTGGTTCTGTGGTCAGTGGTTTCCGTGGTTCTTTGGTGATGGGCGTAGTGCTTCCAAATAAGCTCTTATTTTATCCTCACGATCTTCTCTTAAATTGCACAGAACAAGTAATTATCACCATACAGCTGAGGTATTTCAGCTCAGAGGGGTTAAGTTGTATGAAGCCCGGTGTTTTATGAGCAAGTGACAATTGATGGTTAGTAAATTATTTCTGAAAACACATGTGTGATTACTCAATTTTTTAAAGACTTGGACTTCAGATTCTTAGCTCAGTTTACCCAATGAATGAACAAATAGTCATTTATCAAATGTTTATCACCTCTTCTTCTTCTTCTTCTTCTTTTTTTTTTTAAGATTTTTATTTATTTCACACACACACAGAGCACAAGCAGGTGGAACGCCAGGCAGAGGGAGAGGCAGAATAAGACTTCCCGCTGAGCAGGGAGCCTGATGCTGGGCTGGGGATGATGACCTTAGCGGAAGGCAGAGGCTTGACCAACTGAGCCACCTAGGCGCCCCATCACCTCTTCTTTGCCAGATACTGTTGTAGATGGTGGGGACAGAGCAGCGTACAAAACTTAAAAATCTCCACTGTTGTGGATCTTGTAGTCGGGTATGCTCTAAGATAATGTAGGTTGTCAGTCTCATGGAAGTGTACGATGGAAAATAAGACTCATTATATTTTTAAAAAATATTTTGAGAGAGAGAGAGGCAGAGACAGCAACAGAGATAGGGAGAGAGGGAAGGACTGTGGAGGAGAGGGAGAAGCAGACTCCCCACTGAGCAGTATGAGCAGTCCTCTATCCCAGGACCCTGAGATCATGACCCAAGTGGAAGCAGACACTTAACTGAGCCACCCAGACTCCCCTCAATATGATATTGAATACAGAGTATTGGTTATAGAATTTTATCTTTTGATTTCTTGTATTTTCTGGGCTTTATACTTGTAACTCATTTCATTCTCACAGCCCTCGGATAAGAAAATTGAGTCTCTGTGACTGTTAATTTGTCCCAGAGTGGGACACCCAGGGCATATATGCTGAGAGAGTGAGCCAGGTAGAATCATTATTGCCCTTTCTGATCTTGCAAGGTACATAGCATCATTTCCACCTGTGCTATTAGTTGAGGCAGTTGAAAATGAGGGAATGGAACACAGATTCCCATCTCCCAGTGTGAAAATGTTAATGTCCCAGTATAAGGAGCACATGGGATAGATAGAGCCATCATTGAAAATACAGTTTCCCGCAAACAGAAAAACAGTGCCTTCCATTTAATCTAGAAAGGTTATTATATTGAAATGTTTATATAGCTCATTAGCTAAAACTCAGTTTTCTTTTATTTTTTACAGGGAAATGATCTTCACTGGTTAGCATGTGCCTTATATGTGGCTTGCAGAAAATCTGTGCCAACTGTAAGCAAAGGGACAGTTGAAGGAAACTATGTATCTTTAACTAGAATCCTGCGATGTTCAGAGCAGAGGTAACTATGTCAGAGTTTGAAAGGTAGAATGTGACAAATATGAAAGCTCAAAAATCGTAGTGATATTAAGAATCCTCTCATCATTTCCCAGGCGTTTGTACCTACAGAGTGCTGAATTTAGAAATTAGGTCATGGTTTTCCTTTACTATATATAAGTATTATATTTTTACTCTTTAGTGAAAAGTATTGAAATTTTAATGTATTAGGCATTTATATGAAGAGTTTACTATTAAAGGTTATGACTTATTGTGCAGTATTTGGAGAATTCTAAATAAGGATATTGAGAAACTTGAGGATATACTCTAAATTGTAGAGGTAAATAAACTATGGTATTAAACTTAAAACTATACATGTACAGGATTTGTATTTTAATATATGGAGTGTGTAAAGACTTTTCTGTTTCCTGTATTGGGGGATAAGCAACACTCTTACAATCAGTTACTAAAAAAGGGCCAAATAATGGTTTAAAGAAGAGGCAGAAATTGCTTTTTCTATCTGTTGTATAATTGAATTGATTACATTTATCATTTGTGCCATTTGGGTGAATTTTCTTTTATGACTTACTAAAGATTGGGGGGAAAAGATTATTTGGCACTTTGTGGAGGGAGAATGCCACAGGCAAATTTATGTACCTAATGGCTTAAAAAATAACTTATATTAAAATAAGAAGAAATGCAATATTTAAGCTGTAGTCTATTAACCTTGAACTCCATCCCAAATTATATTTAGGCCTAAGAACAAGAGGCAGTGCATAAAGAGTTGAACCCCCGAGCTGTATACCTGCATAAGTGGACTTAAATAAGGTGCAAAAGTATAATCATTACGGAGAAGAAAAGGGGAGGCAGGGCAATCCAGTTAGGATTGGAACTTTAGAAGCAAAGCTCAGATTATGGAATCATCATCGTAAACCATAGTAAATCCACTTACCCAACATTTTAGTGCAAGTAATACAGTCCTAGGCTTCAGGTGTAGTTCCATTTCAGAAGCTCAGTTTCTTTCTTTCTTTTTTTTTAAGATTTTATTTATTTATTTGACAGAGAGAGAGAGATCACAAGTAGGCAGAGAGGCAGGCAGAGAGAGAGGGGGAAGCAGGCTCCCTGCCAAGCAGAGAGCCCAATGTGGGGCTTGATCCCAGGACCCTGCCCTGAGATCATGACCTGAGCTGAAGGCAGAGGCTTTAACCCACTGAGCCACCCAGGTGCCCCAGAAGCTCAGTTTCTATCTTTAAATTTTTACCTTTGAGTTCAGATTATTTACTTTTCTGCCATAATGGACTAAAATGGGTTAAAAACAAAGAGTATGTCAGGAGAAGTTATTGCCAATGTGTGTAACTGACAGCAGCTCAGCATCCAGATTTATATAAAGAGCTACTAACAAATGGTTGCCTGTTTGACAAACAGCCACAAACGAGGGGTAAAGAATGTGGTTTTCCAAAGGTCAAAACTCACATAGCTAATCGATGTATGTAAAGATGTTCAATTTCACCAGTAACCAAGGAAGTTCAAATTAAAAACAAGGTATCTGTTACTCTCATCAGATTGGGGAAATTTGAAGTCTGATAAAACCAGCTTTGGTCATTATGTAGGGAAATGGGAACTCTGTATTGCTGGTTTACGTTGGTGAGAGTATAAATTGGCATAGCCCCTCGAATGAAAATTCGACCAAATCTAGTGAAGTTGAAGATGCACAGTCTCCGACTCAGCAATTCTACTTCTTGGTGTCCCTAAAGAAGCTCTTACATACATGTACAAGAATGTGTCGATTACAGCATTTTGGGGTCATAATGTAAAAATAGAACTCAATTTCCATTGGTTGGGAATGAATGCAGAAAGTCATGGTAGTTCGTATGAAGGAATGTTTTTAACAGTTAAAATAAATGAGATCTACGTCTAACAGTGTTAATCTCAGGAACATTGAATGAAAAAGCAAGTTGCAGAATTCTACTTACAATATGATACTATTTATCTAAAATCTTAAAGCCACACACACAAAAGATACCACTTACTGTTTATGGATACATTTAGATCCATATGTACCTATACTAAGTACCTATACTAAGTAGTAAGTATAGTCACAGGGATGGGAAGGATTCAGACTAACTTTAGAATGGTGGTTATCTTTGGGCAGGCAGTGAGGGGCATGGGTTTGGGGAAGAGTACAAATGGGAATCTGGCTGTTTTGGTAGATCTGATGCAAACATGGCAAAATTTCTTCAATATGTTAATGTTTGTTAAATTTGGCAGTTGAATACATAAGTGTTGGTTACATTACTCTAATTATTTACTATTTTTATTTATTTCATAATTAAAAAATAAAGCCTTCTGATAATTTCAGAAAAATAGATTAGGAAAATCAGAGAAATAAACCAATCTGTAAGAGATTAAGCTAGTCAGAAGCATGAGGTGTGATTTTATCACCGTCTTAAAGTAATATAATGTAATGAGTTAAATTTTTGATTTAATTATATTTGTGTACCCCACCTTTGTGTTAATTTTGAAAATATCTCATTTTTTATTTTTAATATCAGCTTAATTGAATTTTTTAACAAGATGAAGAAGTGGGAAGACATGGCAAATCTACCCCCACATTTCAGAGAACGTACTGAAAGATTAGAAAGAAACTTCACTGTTTCAGCGGTAATTTTTAAGAAATACGAACCCATTTTTCAGGACATTTTTAAATATCCTCAAGAGGAGCAGCCTCGTCAACACAGAGGAAGAAAACAGCGGTATGTTTTTACATTTGTTAGGCAGGAATACTTTTTTTTTTTTAATCTGTGCTTCAGTTCTGATCCCTCAGTTGGTGTCCCTCAGTTTATTTTGTTAGGTTTTTGTTTTGTTTTGTTTTTATGTGTTTTTGATAGAGAGAGACAGAATCCTTGCCCTGGGTGTGGGGGGAGGGGCAGAGAGGATCTTCAGCAGGCTCCAGGCCCAGGGAGGAGGCCATCATGGGGCTCAGTCTCACAGACCATGAGATCATGAGCTAAGCAGAAATCAAGATTTGGTTGCTTAACCGACTGAGCCACCCAGATGCCCCTATTTTGCTAGTCTTAACAAAAAACAAAAAAACCCCAAATGTGATTTCATAAATAATCTTTCTTTCCAATAGTTCTCTTTTAATAATAATTTCTTGCTTCTTGATTCATGTTAGCCATGAAGAATTTTACTTCCTTCATATTGCAAAATGCATGGAATTATTATTTCTGTAAACTTAACCTTTTCATTTAAGCACCCAAAAATGCAAAAGTCAGATCTTAGATATTTTTGCCAATTGGCCGCCTTGGGTATAGAATTTGACTCCTCGGTTTTCTGTTATTGGCTATGTTGACTATTTGTATTATTTGACTTTTATGTCCAGCTTAGTGACAGATAATCCCCTCTGAACAGGCTTCTGTGTGTATTTTGAAGTTTACAGTCAATGAAGAGTAGAGAAATTAGATGGGGAAAGGGAGGGGACCTAAAATGATCATGAATTTGTGCTTGCTTTCTTCTTTTTTTTTTGAAAAAAAAATTTTTTTTTGAAATTTAAAAAATCTTTTTTGAATTTGTGCTTCCTGATCATGTCTGCAAAATCTATAAACTTACTCTGGCTCAGTGTTTTCCATCTTTCCCAATAAAGGCAATCTTGGGAAGTAAATTCTCTACTTTTATCATGAACACTTTTTCATAAAGTAGAATCGGAAATTTTTTTAAAGATTATTTATTTATTTATTTGAGAGAGAGAAATAGTGAGCACAAGCAGGCAGAGCAGCAGGCAGAGGGAGAGGGAGAAGCAGGCTCTCCACTGAGCAGAGAGCCCGATGTGGGACCGATCCCAGGACCCTGGGATCATGACCTGAGCTGAAGGCAGCCGCTTAACCGACTGAGCCACCCAAGCGCCCCTGGAAATTGTTTTTAAACTAAACTAGAAGAACGTTGACAAGACAAGTCAGGGAAAAGGAGTTGTTATGCTTGAATGAATAATGTTTGCCTCTCTTTCTTTTGCTCGCTCTCTCTCTTTTTTTTTTTTTTGGCTTCTCTTTCAATATTTTTCCCAAATTATGACAGATGTTTACATAAGTAAGTGAGTAGCTTTTGTTGTTGTTGTTGTTGTTGTTAATTTTATTTATTTATTTGAGAGAGGAAACAAGAGGGAGAGAAATGGAGCAGGGGCAGAGGCAGAGGGTGAGGGAGAAGCAGATTCCTTGCTGAGCAGGGAGCCCGACATGGGGCTCGATCCCCGGACCCTGAGATCATGACCTGAGCTGAAGGCAGATGCTTAACTGACTGAGCCACCCAGGTGCCCCAAGTAAATAGCTTTTAAAAATAAAAGAAACTCTGTAATTTCTTAGTTGACCCCACTGCTAAGGAAGCCCCTGGTGTCGTTTGTTTGTAGTTTTGGAGAACTATTTCCAAAGTTTGGATAGGTGCTTTGTTCTAAATCTGAGTGAGGCTGATTTCATCATTTACAGAAAGATAGATGATAATATCTTCTCTCTTTGGAATGTTGTAGAAAATGATTTTAGATTGTACTTGCTTTGACATTTAGCAGGGTATCTGTACTACCTAATTATAGTTAAGAAAATTGTAAGATAACTTTATTTTAAAAGTTTTACATTTAGATCACTCTGTATGCATTAATTAGTACTTTTGGCTAATAGTAGTAACATACACCATTTACTGAGCATTTATTATGGGGACTGTTCTAAGATTTAAATCTGTATTAAGGGGGCGCCTGGATGGCTCAGTTGGTTAAGAGACTGCCTTTGGCTCAGGTCATGATCCTGGAGTGTCGGGATTGAGTCCTGCATCGAGCTCGCAGCTCCATGGGAAGTCTGCTTCTCTCTCTGACCTTCTCCTCTCTCACTGTCTCTCTCTCAAATAAATAAAATCTTTTTTTTTAAAGATTTTATTTATTTATTTGACAGAGAGAGAGATCACAAGTAGGCAGAGAGTCAGGCAGAGGGAGGTGGGGGAAGCAGGCTCCCTGCTGAGCAGAGAGCCGGATATGGGGCTCAATCCCAGGACACTGGGATCATGACCTTAGCCGAAGGCAGTGGCTTAATCCACTGAGCCACCCAGGCGCCCCTCAAATAAATAAAATCTTAAAAAAAAAAAAATTAAAAAAATAAATCTGTATTCAGTGAATCCATATGAAAACCATAGAGGTTGATGTTGTTACAGGTGGAGAAACATAAGCTGTTGAGAGGAGTAATTTGGTCAGGGTCACACAGTAAGTGTGGAACTATTACTGAAATTAGTGGTCTGCTTGTAGAACCCATGTGCTTCATCATGACTCTGAACTACATCTCACACACACTTTGAAAATTTGTCACGGGGTATTTACTGAGAACTTAGTGTGAAGTATGTTGTTAGGTATTATATAGGACACAAGTATTTATTTATTTTTGAGAGAGTGAGAGTAAGAGGGAGAGAGAGAATCTTAAGCAGGCTTCATGCTCAGCGCAGAGAGCAATACGGGGCTCAGTCCCGCGACTCTGAGATCGTGACCTGAGCCAAAATCAAGAGTTGAATCCCTAACCGACTAAGCCATCCAGGTGCCCCAGGACACAAGTCTTTAAAAAAAAATACCAAAACCCCACAGCCACTGTCTTTTGAGAGCTTACAGTATAGTCGTGGAAAGGAGGCATGTAGAAATGTGAAATTCAATAGAAACGTACAACTTCTGAGCCAAAATCAAACCACTGTACATGAGCCAGTCAGCTAAGGATCCACGGAGTAAGGAATGATGGGTAGGATTTCGATGGGTGAATTTGGAGATGTAGATAGAGCTTTCATTGCATAGGATAAAGAAGGAATACACCGAAGTGGCAAAATAAGAGGCAGTTTGGTCTAGTAAGTTAAATTCTAGGGTTCTCAAGTTAAAGATTCAGTTTTTAGAGTGGCTTGAGTGTTAAGCTAAAAAAAGTTTGGCTTTTATCTTGGTAGGCATTAAAACTGAATAGTTCTTATGTGCCTGTGATACACAGGCCACTTTTATTTTGTATTTTTTAATTTTTTAAAAGATTTTGCTTATCTTAGAACATGCCTGAAAATGGGGAGGAGCAGAGCGAGAGAGAGAATCTCAAGCAGACTCTGCGCTGAGTGTGGAGCCCATTGAGGGGTTCAGTCTCATGACCTTGAGGTCATGACCTGAGTGGAAATCAAGAGTCAGACGCTTAAGCAATTGAGCCACCCAGGTGCCCCCGAGGCCACTTTTAAAAAGCAGAGCATTGACATTTAATGTCACTGTGGACTGGTGACTTAAGTACAGAACTCTGCCCAAGCAGAATGATCGTTCAGCAGATGAAGAGACTGAGGCATATGGACAGCAAGTGTGCCTTTTGAAGGACAGTGGGAGAACTAAACCCCAGTGTCCTGATTCTTCTTCTTAGAGCTTCTTGTTGGGATGTGGAGACCATAGATGTTTTATCTAAACATTGCCGGGGTTCTGGTAGAAAAGACCGAGCTTTAAAACAGGTCCAGAACTCCCTTCAACAGACAGCATTGACAACATAGAATGGTCGTCTTAATGATAAAGAATAAAAAATTCTAGGAAGCTCAGAAGTTACATTAAATAGTCCTTTTGTGACTTGATGTAATCTGCAATGTCTTTAGGGAGGGCGGGATGGGTTTACAGTTTATCAGCTGTGATAAAGGGAAAAAAATGGGGAAGTAATCAGCATCTACAGGTCTGAAAGCCGCCTCAGCCTTGCTGTCATTAGAACTGTTGTCACTCATTTTCTACCTTACCTGTCTTGACCTTGAAAACCTTTTAGAGTTCGTCAGAATTTTCTTTTTTCTGGGATGAACTTTCCTTGGCTTTGTCCTTACCAGGATTTGGTTGGAGCAGAACTTCTTGCATGTTTTCTGTGTGAAGTGAATCTGCTCTTCCTCCCTTTAAAAAGGGTTTGGTGTCTCACCTACTTTATAGTCACTTGTGGTGTCTTTCCCGCATGCTTCTGTTATCTCATGACTTTTTTTTCTCCCCCAAAGGCGACAGCCCTGTACCGTGTCCGAGGTTTTCCATTTTTGTTGGGTGCTCTTTATATATGCAAAAGGTAAGACAGAGCAATATTTATCCAGATGTTAGCTTATTTAAATGTTCACATAGTACTTTTGTCAACCTGTAATGTGTATCAGGGAAAGATGCACACTGAAAAATTTCTTAAGGGTTTTAGTCTCAGATTCATTTTTGAGTATTGCCTTTTCATAAAAGATTTAAATTTCTTTATAATATCCCAAACTTCTTTTATTAAAAGTGGAAAATCCTTTAATTTTGTTCTTATGTAACATCTTTTCTGCTCAAAGCTATTCTTCTGAGTTATGGACTGAAAACACATTAGTGGTCTGTACTGGTACCTTCAGCTGTATTTTTCATGAGTCACGTCTTATTTCTTTGAGTGTGACTGCTCATCTCAGTATGTGTAGTTCAGATTACTTTTTGCATCTTGTTCAGATGAAGACACTTGCTCAAATGCCTTTGGATACAATTTATTTCCTCCCCCTTCTCATCTCCCTTAACTTACCCAAGGTCTATATTCAGTGAAATATGTTTTTATTTATTTATTTTTTTGGTCCTCTCCATATTTCTATGTAGAAATGATTCTTAGTAATCTCAAGAAGAAAATAAGTTACATTAATTACATAGACTATGTAGAATGCCTTTGCTATTAAGAAAACCCAATAAAATACAAAGTTATAACCAAAGAATCAGAGCTGGAAGGAATTTCATAAGTGTAAGAGATTCTCATTATTAGATCAAGTAGCCCAAATAATTTACTTTTAAGGTTAGGTAACTGAGGCCCCAAAACTAGCTGCTAGGAACAGAGCTAGGATTTGAACCCAGATCTAGCTCTTGGTTTCTTGCCACAGGCAAAGGCCCTCAAGCAAGGATGTGTTACTCCATTGGTCTCGGGTTTGATGTGTCTGATTATAACTGATTAAATGAGTTTTAACTAGCTAGTTAAATGAGAGCTCAGCCTTCCTCCTTGAGCTTTATGGTTGATTGAAGGTATTACGCTAAGTGAAATGTCAATCAGATAAAGACAATTATCATATGGTTTCACTCATATGTGGAATATAGGAGATAGTGCAGAGGATCATAAGGGAAGGGAGGGAAAACTGAATGGGAGGAGGTCAGAGAGGGAGAAAAACCATGAGAGATTCTTGACTCTGGGGAATAAATGGAGGGTTGTAGAGGGATAGGTAGGTGGGAGGATGGGGCAACTGGGTGATGGGCACTGGGGAAGGCAAGTGATGTGATGAGCACTGGGGGTTATATGCAATTGATGAATTATTGAACACTACATCTGAAACTAATGATGTTACTGTATGTTGGCTAATTGAATTTAAATAAAAAAAATCTTTCTTCTGCCAAAAATAAGCTGCTAGTTATTTTGCTTTCCATCACACTGGCATGTTTCTTTAGTGGAGATAAAGGTGATAGGGTAAATGGTACAAAATAAAGGCGTAGGAGCATTATTGTTCTCATAGTGGCAGTCGCCCTTGCTGTCACTTTTAGTTTGCCGTGGCTCGTATTATATACGCTATTAATGTTGTCATTCGATTGTGGGCAGGTATATGTTGACTTCTGGGATTTTTATCTGTTTTGTTTATGTCTCTTATGGTGTATGTGTACCTGGGAGTGAATGTGTTTGGTACTTTATAAACTATTTACAAACAATTTTATTGTCCTTATTTACATTTTGGTCTTACTTGATTACCTGGGGTGGCATGTGTTTTTTTCTCTGCAGTTAATTCAGTGTTTGTGTTTTATTATTAGTTCCATCTGTAATTACTTAATCTGAAGAGTCTTTATCTCCTCACTGTCTGACCCTACGATCTTTTATGATTCACCAGGAACTTCTCTTTCTTTTCTTTTTTTTTTTTTTAAAGAATTTATTTGACAGAGATCACAAGTAGGCAGAGAGGCAGGCAGAGAGAGGAAAGGAAGCAGGCTCCCTGCTGGGCAGAGAGCCTTATGTGGGACTCGATCCCAGTACCCTGGGATCATGACCTGAGCCGAAGGCAGAGGCTTTAACCCACTGAGCCACCCAGGCGCCCCTCACCAGGAACTTTTCTAATAGAATTGTTGAATTCGTTTTATTCAGTTCTTGATTTAGTTGTTTGGAGAGAGTTGTACTCTTCTGTAGCCACCATTCTATGACTTCCCTATAGCATATGGGCAATCCCAGATGATCTCATTCCTGATACGGAAGCCAACTTTCTGCCTGGAAGCCAACTTTCTGCCTCTTACCTTCCTTGACTTCCTGTGGCAAGTATACACCAGTGACAAGTCTGGGCTTGTCATCATGAAGAGCTTTGTGGCCTAAAGACCAGTTGGTGCCACTTCCTGTTTTACACTCTCCAATCTGCTCATTCCTGATACAATAAGCCAACTTTGGAGTTTAAACAAGTTATCTTTATTTGAAAGATAACTTATCTTAACCAAGTGAGATCTGTTTCTAAGGTCAGGATTTGTATGTCATGTGGGACAGCCTTGGGAGTTTAAGATTTTGATCTTCAGGGGCCTTTCTGTTTTTGTGTTAGAAGTTACAGTGCTGCTGGTTTGTGTTTTTTCCTTTATGGCAAGTACAAACCAGTGACAAGTTTAGGCTTGTCAATGTGATGGGCTTTGTAGCTTGAAACCAGTAGGTTCCACTTCCTCTTTTACATTTGAGAAACTGAGTACACTTTAGTATGAAACATCTTTATAGTAGAACCAAGCAAGTTAGTTTGGTTGTATCAGTGCAAAACTTAACCTGTTAATTATCATTTGTCTTTATGACAACAGAAAAAAATTTCTCTTTAATTCATTTAAGTTGATTTGTTGAATGTTTTCATCTTTACAAAAAGAGAGTTATCCTGATATGTGGAGGTAAGTGGCAATTTTCTTTGGAGGAAAGGAGAGGAAAAAAAAGCCTGAAACAAAGCAGTTTTGTGTGTGTGTGTGTGTGTGTGTGTACGTGCGTGCATGTATTTGGGCAGGCATTACATGTGAAAATGTTGAGGTTTAGAAATAATCCCTCAGATGTATGCTAGCTATTAAGCTTGAATTTATGTGATATTATAAGAATGTAAAATCACTAGGAAGCATGTGTATGCAGTGTTGAATGAGAAAAGGGATATGCTTGAAGTTATAAAAGAAGTCTGGAAATATTTCTTAATTTCTAAGAATAGAACTGTTTACCTGACTGTAAAAACTGATTTCAGTGTTAGACTTAAGCTAGCATTGCAGAAATGACATGTTTCTATAGGTTTGAGTTTTGGTTTCTTTTTTCTTTGTTACCACATATCTACATCACTCCTGGGATATTAGCTCTAGACTTCCATTGTGATCTGGTTGCATTAATTTGTACGAGTTTGTATTATTGTGTAGAAAGTATCTAAAGTATTACTACTAGGACTCTGATTATAGGTTTTGGTCTTTTTTAAGTATATACATGAAAAAGTCGTTTTTCAGCTGTTCCTATCTTAAGTGTTTATACTAATCTTTTTTTTTTTTTTTTTAAATGAGTTTCCCTATTAGAATTGTTTTTTTGCATCCCAGAAATGTTGGACCATTGTTTGTCTCCATGTATTTTTTTTTTTTTTTACTTTTTTGTTTTTAGTTAAGTTTTAAATTTTACTTCCAGCATAGTTGACATACAGTGTTAATTAGGTGTATGATATCTACTATTTTTCTGGACAGAAGACTTTTCACACAAAGAATTTCCTACAGTTTGAGATAATTTATGAAAGTTGTTTAGAATTTTCAAGAAAGAAAATGATAAAATTTGGATCAGCTACTAGGAATTTAATGCTTATTTAATGAATATTGAGTGAATGAATGTTGTTTTTAGTAAATTTTTAGTCTTTATTACGCTCTTAGAAATTTATTAGACTTTAAGAGTAATATTTCAAAATGTAAATTTGCCAGAACACTTCATGTAGCTCATGAGTCAGCTTTGGTACAGTGTTGTATAATGTCATTTTAATTAAAGGAAGAAATTACTTTTAAAATATTATAAAGTTGGTGCAAATATACTCGATAACTGTTTACATTTCTGTAGGTAATTTCCCCATGATTAGTGATGATTTGGTCAATTCTTACCATCTTCTGCTGTGTGCTTTGGACTTGGTCTATGGAAATGCCCTTCAGTGTTCCAATCGTAAAGAACTGGTGAACCCTAATTTTAAAGGTAAGATTATAAATCAGAGATTATTGGACAACTCATATTTCTACGTTGTGTTTACTCTTGGGAGTTGTACACATACCACGGGTTTCCAGCATCAGAGAACAGAAGTGCTCTGAAAAACTCCATCATCATGGTTCTCCAGAGCACTTTTAACTCTTGTCACTAGGAGTTGAACTCTCTGTAAAAATATCTGTGGAAAAAGCAACTGCAAATATTACAAAGTGTAAAGTCTCACATGACAACCTGAGAAGTTTCTGCAAAATACACTCAACAGGAGGAAGGAATTTAAAAACCCAGGGTAGCAAAGTTACATTAAAACTGATGCTGTCTTTCTACATTGCCAGGCTTTATGCCTGATACACAGTAGGAGCTTAAAATGGATTTATTGAAATACTCTTCATTTCAAATTTTTTCCTACGGAGGAGAAGTAGTAATGGTTGTAAATAAGTAAAATAAATTTTTAACTCTTAAACTAAAAGGTGAATAGAAATGATTATTTTGGCAACGGGTATAACAGATGTTAAGGCATGTATTTTCTACTAATGAGTTACCGTAAGAGACCAAATCATAACTTACAGTTAATATTATAAATATTAAACAGTTTATAGAGCTAGTTTGTAATGCTATTGCTATTTGAATAATACCATAGTAGGATTCTGAGTGATTTTCAGTTTTGGGGTGGTTAGAATTTTAGGTTGTCCAACTTGCAAGGTAGATTTTTAAAGTTAATGGAGTTAGTTAACTAGTTGCTCCTGCTTTGGTACATGTAACATTTTTCATTTAATGTTTTTTTCTCTCATTTCCTTCCTAAGTACCTTTTATGTTTCAGCATAGTGGCTGCTTTTCATTTTCCCCCCTCTTACTTAGCTTTTCTTATACTGAGTCTAGGGCAAGAATAAGTTGTAAATCAGTATATTAAATGCATCCCAGTGTAATGGAATGAAAGCATATAAACTATATATACTTTGATTAGTAATGTTTTCCAAAGTTGTATTTTTTATTTGAATGTCAGACTTACTTGCAAAGTTATATTTTATTTTTATGTTTAGATCTTACAGCAGTATACTAAAATTGTTTCTTTGGTTTTTTTTCCTTTAAGTGTCTCTAGATAAATAATTGAATAACTGAAATCTTTTGAGTAGTGATACACTTTACTTCTATTTCCTATTTATTTATTCTTAAGTATAATTAACATACAATGTCACATCAGTTTCAAGTGTACAACGTAGTGATTTGCCAGTTCTGTACATGACCAGCACTCACCACGGTAAGTGTAGTCACCATCAGTCTCCATAGTGTTATTACAAATATTACTGACTATATTCTTTATGTTGCACTTTTCATCTCCATGACTATTTATTTATTTAAGCTGCTTGATGAATAAGTTTATTATTGTCTTTATCCGAAAAATTTTCATAGAAATTGTGGTTTGGTTTATTAGCGCTCAGCAGCCTGCTCCTGAGCTCTAAGGAAGCTTGCCTTCTTCTGATTTACCTGGTCTTTCTTCTGGGCAAAAGACAGTTTGGGATGGTTCCACCTCTTCCTTCTAACTTCTTTCTTAGGCTTCTTCTCATAGACTGGATTCTGTCCTGTAACAGCGAGAGCTTTCTTATACATCTCCTCCAGCATTATCTAGAGGTTCTTTGCTCTTTATGTATTAACAGAATTGTTCCTTGTAAGCATCTTCACCTTCTTCCGTTAGGTAACACATCTGATCTGCGGTGTTCTGACCCATGACATGCTTCCGATGTACTTCTGCATTCAGTTCCTTGCTTTCCATACCGTAACCAAGGAATCATTTGGTACTGTGAGCCACAGACAAGCTTTCATCCACAGCTCCCTCGAGGGTCCCCAAAACTTTATTTCCAGTAGTAGTTCTGGCCAGCCCTGTAGCCAGATAGCAAGTGAAGGCACCAGGTTGATCATCCATGCTTTCCACGTTGCATTCGTCTCTAATCACTTGCACCTGGCCTTCATAGATCTTGTCTCTGCGAAACCTGTTGAGAAGCCTACAGACCAGCAGCAGGTCCATACAACATGCGGCGGCTTACTTGTCAGGCCAGCCGTCACCATATTTTGGGAGTTCATGAGCATGAGAGCTGCACAAGCTATCGTATTTCCTCCTGTCTGAGCACGAGCAGTCAGATAAATGATCTCTCTGTTGGTTATATGGACCATCATTCTGTATTTAGGTGTGTTATACTTATTTTTATCCTGAATTACCAAGCATTTCTGAGCACAGTTACCAGTTTTACCCTCTCACCTTCTAAATTTCACTTGGTATCTCTCGATGCAAGCCTTATTCTTGACAATTTTAATAAACATCACCCTACAGAACAGAGACTGGCATCTGCAGCTCACCATAGACCAGCAGGCCCAGCAGCACTCCATGGGGGGACAACTTATTTATCCCTGGAAGTTTGTACCTCTAAATCTCTTTTATCTGTTTTGTCCATTCCCCCACCCACCTCTCCTCTGGCAACCCGCAGTTTGTTTTCTGTACTTGAGAGTCTGTTTTTTGTTTCTTTGTTTTGCTTTATAGATTGCACACATAAGTGAAATCACATGGTGACGTAACTGCATTCAGCGTAATACCATCTAAGTCCATTCGTGTTGTTATAAATGGCAAGATTGCAGAGTAATAGTCCTCTGTGTGTGTGTGTGTATGTGTTTGTGTGAGAAAGAGAGAGAGAGGATAGAGAGAGAGAGGGAGAATGAGATTCATCTATCAATGGACACTTGAGTGTAGCTTTCATACTTGGCTCTTGTAAATAATGCTGCAGTGAACATGGGAGTCCATGCCTTTCCGAATTAGTGTTTTCATTTTCTTTGGGTAAATACCCAGTGGAATTTCTGGATCTTAGGTGTTTCTATTTTAAAATTTTGGAGGAAATTCATACTGCTTTCCCCAGTGTCTGTACCAATTTATAATCCCACCAGAAGGGCATGAGAAATCCCTTTTCAGCATATTATCACCAACGCTTGTTCTTTCTCGCCTTTTTGATACCAGCTGTTCTGACTAGTGTGAGGTCATTTCTCACGGTGGTTTTGGTTTGCATTTCCCTGATGATGAGTGGTATTGAGCATCTTTTCACGTGTCTGTTAGCCGTCTGGACCTCTTTGGAAAAATGTTTATCGCAGTCCTCTGCCCATTTTTTAATAGGATGGTTTGCTTTTTTGGTGTTGAGTTGTAGGACTTTATATATTTTGGGTATTAGCCTCTTATTGGATAAATCATTTGCAGATTTCTTCTCCCATTAGCTAGGTTGACCTTTTGTTTTGTTGATGTTTCCTTTGTTGTGCAGAAGCTTTTTATTTTGGTGTTATCTTGATCGTTGATTTTTGTTTTTGTTTCCCTTAGGTGAGGAGACATATCCATAGATATATTGCCAAGGATGGTGTTGAAGAGATTACTGCCCATGTTTTCTTTTGTCTATTTGCTTTAGAGTCAAATTAGACCATATACACTGTTTCCTGTATACTTATATGCTGAGTCACATGCTGATTAGACTGTGTACTTTTGTTTATTATGATTTGATTTATTGAATGCTACCTGATCTCTCTGTTCTGTGAATTTATTAATTGTAGGCCTGTCTGAAGATTTTCATGCTAAGGATTCTAAACCTTCTTCTGATCCACCTTGTGTCATTGAGAAACTCTGTTCCTTACATGATGGCCTAGTTTTGGAAGCAAAGGGAATAAAAGAACATTTCTGGAAACCCTACATTAGGAAACTTTATGAAAAAAAGGTTTGTAAGTAGTAAAGAAATAACGTGAAGATAATTTCTGGGGAAGATTTGTTTTAATATGATGACTTAAGGATCTTTTCTTTCATCATAGCTCCTTAAGGGAAAAGAAGAAAATCTTACGGGGTTTTTAGAACCTGGGAATTTTGGAGAGAGTTTGTGAGTACTTCTGTTATCACACTGTTTTAATATTTTAAATTGCGTACATAGAATACCTCAGAGTTTACTGTTTTTATTGTTTGTACCCTGGAAATTTAGAATATGTTTTGTGGGAGAACATAGCAAATTCCATCAACTGTTACTCTAAGCACATGGTTTTAAATTTATTGAAAATTGTGTGGCTGTTCTTTAAAGCTTTAATAGTTAAGCTTTTGGATCATAATTTTTGAGAGAAATTATTTCGGAACTATATAGGTTAAAAACCATGACATGGAAATAGTGAGGTCTTCACAGATGCCTAGAGCAATAGGAAGGATAACTCAGCATGTCACCAGAAACTGCGCCTCCCAGGCCGACTGGCACGGGGCACCCACCCTGAAACACTGTCGGCAGAATGCTCCTGCTGTACGGAGGGCCGACGTGGTGTAGCAAGCGTGTGTTTCATACACCTAGGGTTTTATAATTAGCAGTGATCTGCAGTTTAGTTTTCACAAAATTAGTAGAACTTCTTAGTAAATAAAAAGAGTGTAAAAATTAAGTGGCCTAAAAACATGAACTGAAATGGCAGTTCTGTGAGTGTATATGTTGTCTGTTTTGTTTTGTTTTTCCCCCTGTAGTAAAGCCATCAATAAGGCCTATGAGGAGTATGTTTTATCTGTTGGAAATTTAGATGAAAGGATATTTCTTGGAGAGGATGCTGAAGAGGAAATTGGGACTCTCTCCAGGTGTCTGAATTCTGGTTCAGGAACAGAGACTGCTGAAAGGGTGCAGATGAAAAACATCTTGCAGCAGCACTTCGACAAGGTGAGCTGGCCAGGGCCAGGAGAGCAGAAATGCAGGAGCAAACATGCCAGATGGTCTGTTTTACGTGGGTAGTCGTGTGTGCGCGTGCACACACGCATCGTACCTCTTCCAATATGAAAAAGAAAATGTTTGTCATACTTATATGAAAACGTTGTCTCTGTGTTTACTGATTAGATCTGAGAGAAGGAGCATTAGATATAAACTTAAATGAAATGTATCATGCTGATAGCTGTGGGTTTTGAAAAAATGGAGCAAATATGCAGTCTTTACTTACTGAGCACAGTAGAAATAGAAAATGTCAATTGACCTGAGTGCTGCCTTCATCTAGATGGTAGAGAAACTGAGAATCTGTTGTCTTTAGGCAAATTCTGTTAAACTGAGTTTCAGGATCATGGTGTTATTTCTTGCATCCACTTAGGGTGATGGAGAATTAAAAGAGTTTTCCTTCAGTATTGTGATGTTCACAGAAAATGTACAACTTCTGACAAGTGCCTGCAGAGGCGGTGTGGGTAACTCCTAGGGGTAACCCACCTATAAGATCAGACTTAAGACTGGTTTGCTAATCATTCAACAAGTATTCTTTTTTTTTTTTTTTTTTAAGATTTTATTTGTCAGAGAGAGAGAGCGAGCACAGGCAGACAGAGTGGCAGCAGAGGGAGAAGCAGGCTCCCTGCTAAGCAAGGAGCCCGATGTGGGACTCGATCCCAGGACGCTGGGATCATGACCTGAGCCGAAGGCAGCCGCTTAACCAACTGAGCCACCCAGGTGTCCCTCAACAAGTATTCTGAGGGTATTCTACATGCCAGATAGTGTCCTGGCACTGGGAATACATCAGTGAACAAAACAGCCATAAACCCTGTTTTATATTCTAATGTGGAGAGATAGATAACCAAACAAGTAAATATATAGGACATCAGATGATGATACATGAAGAAAAGTAAAATAGAGTAGTAGTATAGCGTATGGGGGAGAAGGGAGAACAGGTGGGCCTTGGGCTGCTAGAGCTAGGCTGGGAGGGAAAGGCATCTCTGAGGAGGTAACATCAACAGGGGTGTGAAGTAAGTCTGAAAGCAAGTCCTGTGAGGAGCTGGGAAGTGTGTTTTCGAAGCCTGGAACAGCAAGTGCCAAGCCTAGCAGTGGCCGCACGGTTGGCTTTCTGGAGAAACTGAGAATGCTGTGTGGTAGGTATAAAGTGAGTGTGTGCGAGGGAGTGATTAAAAAGTGAGGGGCAGGTGGACACAAGGGACAGGGGCAGGTGGACACAAGGGACAGGAGGGCTTTGGACGCTGTAGTAAGGTTTTTTGTCTTTGCTCTGACTGGGAGTAAAGCCATTAGGAACGTGTTATGGAAACGGACTGAATCAGTCTGACATTTGTAAAGGTCTCCTGAGGAGGTGTTTTGGGGGCCCCGGGGGAGTAGGGAATTAAGAGGCCGTTGCGGTAGTTGTGGTGATAGCTCGGGGTGGTTTGGCCAGAGCAGTGGTTGTGTTGGGCTGTACTGTGGAGACGGCAGCCACGGGATTGCCTGATGGCTTGGATCAAGGGTGTGAGAGAAAGAAGACAGTGATGACTCCAGTTGCATAAATGGTGTGAAAGCCAAAGTCCTTCTGACGGCCTCTAATGTCTTCAGTGATCCAGCCCTGCTACCCCTCTGAACTCATCTCCTTCCACTCTCCTCCTCACCCGCTGCACTCATGCCACATAAACCTCTGTCCTTCTTCCTCAGGTATGCCAAGCACAGCCCAGCTCCAAGCCTGCGCTCTTGCTGTTTCCTCTGCTTAGAACATGTTTCTTTGAGATCTTCATGTGGTTTACTTCCTCCCTTCATTCAGATCTCTGATAGACCAACCAACCGCTGTGCAGAAAAATCACCACCAACTTCCTCCCCTTTCAGCACTTCCTTCTCCTCTTACTCTGCAATTAGTCTTTCTCTGTCTTAAGATAAGTGGGTGGGTTGAAAGAATTGTTTGACAGTAAGTAGATAGACACAAAGATAGGAGAAAAAAAAAAGAATCGTTTGTTAAGCATCTCCTTGCATTAGAATATAAGCTTCCTGAGGGTCTTGAGGAGTCTTTGGTGCTTGGCCCATAGTAGGCATTCCATGAGTATTTACTGTTGACATTTACTCAGGGGGAAGAGTGAGTCTGGGGGAAAAAACCCAGAGTCCGTATTACGATGGTATGTTAGTTTAAGATGCCTTTTTAGGTGGCCTAGCAGAGATGCTGAGTAGGCAGTTCATGTATACAAGACTGGAGTTCACAGAAGAGGTCAGGGCTGTGTGTATACGGTCGGGAGACATCAGGATATAGGTGGCTTTTAAAGCCATGGAATGAAGAGAAGTCATCTGGTGGTATAAGCTGATGGAGAATAAGAGGTCTAAGGCTAGAGCTCTGAGGCACTCCAAAATTTAGAAGTCTTGGCTTGGAGAGGGACTGTCCTACTATTTAAAAATACCGATATTTATACCTGAGTCAAAGAAAGACTCCTGTTGGTCAGAATGCACAGGCTGCCTGAAGCCAAGAATTGAACAGTGCTACCGAGAAGCCGCACGTTGACCTTGAGGACCTTGAGGACCGTGGGCTGAAGGCTGATTGTGGGAGTCCTGCCTGGTTCCCTTTGCAGAAGCACAGCTCCCTGTGGGCGGTGTGAGATGCTGCTGGCTGCTGTTGCTTTCTCCTACACGTGCAAGGTGTTTTCCCCTCCCAGCACAGCACTGGTTTGTATACAGGGAGGAAGCTGGCTCCAGGGAAAACTGGGGAGAGCAGGGAGTAGCCTTCTGAATGTAGTTAACCTACACAGATCATTTTATTGATCTAAAAAAATTACAGAATTAATTTCTTTGAAACCAACTGGAAGTCTTGGCTCTATCCTGTTTAAATCACAGAGGAAGCATATAGATGTCTATATGGCAATTTTCTGTGCTTATCTATACTGCATTAAACTTGAGTAGTTTGTTTTGCCAGGTGAAAGTTTTGCTAGGTGTTTTTACAAGTATCTCTAGAATAAATATACTTACTACATAGGAAACATAGTTTATCCTGAATATTGAAAAAACACTCTTAAGCTATCTTAACCTTTCAGAATTTATTAGAAAAAATAGAAAAGATGTTTCACTGGCATATGTACTCATGCTTCAATTCTCGGACATTAAGTCATATATTTTTCATGTTTATATTCAAGAATGTTGACTTAAATGTATTTCCCTGAAGGTCTGTCTCCTTTACGGGGGAAAGACAGATTCCTGTAACTAAAGGTAGAAGAGGGGCAGGAAGGCTGAAGAAAGCTGCTTGTTCTGTGTCAGGCTGTTTTCTCGTCCAAGAGTGTTGTTTTTTTCCACCTCTCTGAAGCAAATTTGATGACTTAGATGGGCTTTTGTTAAATCATGGATTTCATCTGGGCCAGGTTTAATTCATAGCTTTCTTTTGTCAATCTGAGTAGTCAGAAAAAAGTAGTAGATGGGAGCTGTGAAATTCTGTTTCTCAGTGATATTCTTAACAGGTTCTTGCTGGGGCTCCTGGATGGCTCAGTTGGTTAAGTGGCTGCCTTCAGCTCAGGTCATAATCCCAGGGTTGTGGGATCAAGTCCCGCATTGGGCTCCCTGCTCAGCAGAGAGCAAGCTTCTTCCTCTCCCTGCCAGTTGGCCTACTTGTGCACTCTCTCAATTTGTCAAATAAATAAAATATTTTTAAAAAATTAGTTATAGGGGCACGCCTGGGTGGCTCAGTGGCTTAAAGCCTCTGCCTTCCGCTCAGGTCATTATCCCTGGGTCCTGGGATCGAGCCCCTTATCCGGCTCTCTGCTCAGCAGGGAGCCTGCTTCCTCCTCTCTCTGCCTGCTTTGCCTACTTGTGATCTCTGTCAAATAAATAAATAAAATCTTTAAAAAATTGTTATATTGCTTATTTCTGCCTTTTGGCTTAGGTTTGAAATAGGGATACTAGGGAACTATGCCTTATCTTAAAGGTTTAACTTTTTTTTTTTTTAAGGTTTTGTTTATTTATTAGTGAGTGAGAGAGAGCAAGCACCAGCAGGGGGAGAGGCAGGGGGAGAGGGAGAGGGAGAAGCAGACTCCCCGCTGAGCAGGAAGCCCCCCCGCCCATGTGGAGCTTGATCCCAGGAGCCTGAGATCGTGATCTGAAGCCAAGGCAGACATTTAACTTACTGAGACACCCAGGCACCCCTTAAAGGTTTAACTTTTAAGAGGTAAATGTCTTTGTGGGCTAAAATACAAATTGTCCTTTCACACATCTTCACACGGAGGGCGGTAGCTCCTTGTGGCATTGTTATGTTTAGATTCTAAGAATGGTGATATTTGATTCATTAAAATGTATTGATAACGTCTGATTGGTTTATATTCTCATTTGTGAAGTAATTGAAATTCCTTCTGACCTAAAGTAATGTTCTTCTCCTCCCCCGATTTAGTCTAAAGCACTTAGAATCTCCACACCACTTACGGGTGTGAGGTACGTGAAGGATAACAGCCCTTGTGTGACCCCAGTGTCTACGGCCACACACAGCTTGAGCCGTCTTCACACCATGCTAACAGGCCTCAGGAACGCACCAAGTGAGAAACTGGAACAGATTCTAAGGTTAGTTTGAGCCCTTCTTCTAAGATTTGATCGTTGACCATTTTCTATTTCAATTTTTAAACTTTTAGTGCCTTAATTCACTCATTATTAATCATATACCAGTTGCACGCTCAGACCCTGTTAGTCAGTGGAGGACGTAGTAATATGGGATGTATGAATGGAAGGTGATCATTTTTCCTCAGTATCTTAATGTGTTCCAGCTGTTACCACAGAAGACCATAGACTGGATGACTTACAAGCAATAGTATCCAGGTGCCAAGGTGCAGTGTCTGGTGAGAACTGCTTCCTGGTCTGTTTGCTGTCGCACATGCTGTGAGGAGGCAGGGGAGCTCTCTAGGGCCTCTTCTACAAGGACACTAGTCCCAGTGATGTGGGCTCCACTGTCATGACCTAATCACCTCCCAAAGGCCCCCTGCCAAATACCATCACATTGGGGATTAGGTTTCAACATAAGAATTTGGAGGGGGAGCACAAAAATTCAGTCCATGGCATTCAGATTTCTCTTATGTAGTTGGGGAGATGGTAACTAACAGCACTGTGCACTGTAGATTAAAGCGCCAGACTGCTACCAATTGTTCTATCTTAAGATTTCAGGGAAAGAGGGATCAATAGGGGCACCTGGGTGGCTCAGTGGGTTAAAGCCTCTGCCTTAGGCTCAGGTCATGATCCCAGGGTCCTGGGGTTGAGCTCCGCATCAGGCTCTCTGCTCAGCCAGGAGTTTGCTTCCCTTCCTCTCTCTCTGCCTGCCTCTATGCTTACTTGTGATCTCTGTCTGTCAAATAAATAAATAATGTCTTTAAAAAAAAAAAAAAAGAGGGATCAGTAAAGATGGGAGTTGTCAAAGGACTCCATGAAGAGGATTGGACCTGAACAAATTTCTGAGGGATGGGTCAGATTTGAAAAGATAAACCCTTATAGCTAATGTCATACCACTGTAACTTCTGTAAGCTCCATAGAATACCCTTCCCCTGAAAACGACGTTAACTGCCTCTAGTCCTTGATCTGCCTAAGGATGGTGGGAATCACTGAGCTTTGGTGAAAAGCATAATAGACTGAATCTCATGACCTGTGCATACTTTTTGCAAATTTATTTGAAAAAATTACCCTCAAGGCCCCTCCTAGTTCTAAAAAATATAGGATTTTTTGACATAGACCCTGTAGGAGCCCATTTTGTTTCTGGTGGTATAGTGTAAGAAGGTCCAGTATACACACTTGAGTGATTTCTTTTTCACAGCTGGACTTATTAATCCATGAAGTCTGCTTTATTTATAAACTTGATTGTGATTAATACCCAGTAGGCCATGTTGTATGGCCTCTTTCTAAGTGGTGTTTCTCAGACCTTGTATACTTAGAATAGAGAAACATTTTATAAATACATTTTAGAAGACTGACTTAGTCTTTATATCTTACAGATCACTTTAGCATCCCTAACCATGTGTAGCAGCTTCTTTAATCTTAAACACCATTAGTGGGGTTAAATATTACCAGTAAATACTAGGTAAAACCAGAGAGTCCTGTTTTCTGAAAGGTACCTGTGTGTGTTCATAAATAAAATTCTGCTTGTATATGATATTCAGTAGCTAACTCTAGCAGGATTATAACTGATTTTTATTTTCTTTGTAATTTTCTATACTTGCTAAGCCTTTACAATGAGTATGTATGTCTATGATCATGATAAAAAAAAGCATAGTTGCTTCAGCACAGTCATGCTGAGCTAGCATCGGCCTCTGGAATTGGATAGGGCTGCAATCCTTGCTGTGTCCACCTCTTCCCATGACTTCTGGACCATGGACCCCCACAAAATGAGTGGGCTTCAGGTCTTTGTGAAAATGTGTAAGCAGGATCCAAGCATTTTGCACATACAGGAAATGTGCTTCCTGAAGGAGTGAGTGGAGAGCATGGAGGGTAAAATACTACCTGGTACTCATAAAACTAAATCAGAAGAAAATACCAAGAAAGAAAAAACAGAAGGCGGAGGAAAGCTTAAAGACAGAAAAACCAAGTGAGGAAAGTGGTCTAGAAATTGACAGTGAAGGTGTGATTGAACCAGATAACTGACACCCCCGAAGAAATGGGATATGAGGGGCGCCTGGGACGCTAGTGGGTTAAAGCCTCTGCCTTCGGCTCATGTCATGATCCCAGGGTCCTGGGATCGAGCCTAGCATTGCATCGGGCTCTCTGGTCAGTAGGGAGCCTGCTACCCCCCAACCCCACCCCCCCGCCTGCCTCTCTGCTTACTTGTGATCTCTGTCAAATAAATCTTTAAAAAAAAAAAAAGAAATGGGAGATGACAGTGTAGGGGTGATGGGGAAATGATAGATCAAGCAAGTGATAAAGAAGTGGCTGCCATCGATGCCCTAAGTGATGGTGAGCTACAGAAAGCCATTGACTCGTTCACTGATGCCATCAAGCTGAATCCTCGCTTGGCCATTTTGTATGCCAAGAGAGCTGGTGTCATCATCAAATTACAGAACCCAAATGCTTCCATCCCAGACTGTGACAGAGCTAATTGAAATCCCGATTCAGCTCAGCCTTACAAGGGGCGAGGGAAAGCACACAGACTTCTGGGCCGCTGGGAAGAAGCAGCACATGATCTTGCCCTTGCTGGTGAACTGGGTTATGATGAAGATGCTGACACATGGTGGAAGAAGTTCAACCGAGGGCCAGAAAATTGCCAAACATCAGAGAAAGTATGAGTGAGAAAGTGAAGAATGAAAGATCAAAGAAAGAATAGAAAGGGTTAAGAAGGTTTGGGAAGAACATGAGGAACCTCAGAGGGAGGAAGAAGCCAGATGATGATCAGGGCCCAGACTAACTCTTTTCTAGGTGTCTTTCCCGTGGGAATGCGTGAAATGGCGGGGTAAGCCTGGAATGGAAGGGATGCCTGGGCTCAGTGAAATTCTTAGTGACCCAAAGGTCCTTGCAGCCACTCAGGATCCAGAAGTTATGGTGGCCTTCTGGTCTGTGGCCTAGAACCCAGTAAATGTGGCAAATATCAGAGCAACCCAAAGGTTATGAATCTCGTCAGTAAATTGTTAGTCAGATTTGGAGGTCAAGCATAATGCCCTTCAGACAAATAAAACCCTTGCTGAAGGAAAAACAACTTAGATCACATGATGGATGTCATAGTAATACAGGGTGCCTCTGACCTCATGGAGAGAATGTTGGGGTGCTGTGAAGAGAGTCCCTACCCCTCAGCCCCATGTGCAACCCAGACATTTTGTAGTGGTTTACCATTGGGTATTCATTCACATTATGTTTTCCTACCAGGAATTCCTACCAGGAATTTTAAACCTTAAAAAATTTAAAAATAAGTTAAAAGGGTGTGTTAATCCCTTAAAAAAAAAGTTGAAAATGTTATTCCACAGGCCCACATGATGGATTAGGGCACGATGTAGATAATGCTTTTGCATCGAACATATATTGCCTTTCTAGCTTAAAAAAAAAAAGTCAAAGAAATAAACCTCGTTTTGGAGGAAAAGATGTAGAGTGGCAGTAAACGTTTGTATGAGTCTGTATATAGTTTATATACGTCCTCATTCTGTTTTTTTTCCAGGAGTTCCTAATGGGAGTTGTGTTGCCCTCTGGGGAAGGGATAGAAGGCAGGTTTGTTACTAGTGATTGCAGATGTGTAGGGTAGATGAGGGCCAGTCAAGAAGGCTAATAAGCTTAATTGCAGTGAAGATACAGTTCCGCGTAAGAAATATTTTTTTCACTCAAAATGGTTATACCAATACTTCTGATAAAGAGGTATGGAATTTCTTAGAATAATTTGGGAAGTGTGTAGTTTTTTTTTTTTTAAGACTTTTAAAGAAATTTTTATTTATTTATTTGACAGAGATCACAAGTAGGCAGAGAGGCAGGCTGAGACAGAGAGGGGAAGCAGGCTCCCTGCTGAGCAGAGAGCCTGATGCAGGACTCGATCCCAGAACCCTGAGATCATGACCTGAGCTGAAGGCAGAGGCTTTAACCCACTGAGCCACCCAGGCACCCTAGTTTTTGTTCAAAGTATTTTATGTTTACAGGTTAGTTAAGTTACAGAGTTGTAAATAGTTTATTACTTTGTGACTGGGCTAGACCTTTAAGTTGGATAATTTCTTACTCTTTTTTTTAAGGACATGTGCCAGAGATCCAACACAGGCCATTACCAACAGATTGAAAGAAATGTATGAAATATATTCTCAGCATTGCCAGCCAGATGAGGATTTCAGTAGTTCTAAAGGTAAGGCTTCATACTGTGCATCTTGTTCTCATCTTTGAAGTTTAACTACATGGAGTCCTTCCTTGGTAAGTGAATCAGAAATGCGAAGAATAGATTTAGGACTTTAGATTGATGGCTACAATATGGATGTCCAACTTTTCTGTTAACCAAGTGGTTTCTGGGCCTTTCTCCATAGGATAAAATGTAGATATCTGGTACTTTGTTGGCAAAATCTTTAGTTTCATTTGTAGACTGGATATTATTAGATTTAGAAGTATAGTGATTCTTCAAAATATGAAGAATAAGTTCAGAAGATACAGCTATTCCATGCCCAAACCTGCCCTAGAAGTTGTCTGATGTCATGAAGTAGAACCAGGTATGAGTGGAATAGTAAACCAGTTATATATACCTCTTAGCATAGAGCTGCTCAGTTCAAACTTACCAAAAAAAAAAAAAAAAAAAAAAAGGTGTGACTCTTAGTGGAATGCTATTACAGTTTTGGTTTTTTTTTTCAAGATTTTATTTATTTGACACACAGATCACAAGCAGGCAGAGAGGCAGGCAGAGAGAGAGAGTGAGAGAGGGGGAAGCAGGCTCCCCGCCAAGCAGAGAGCCTGATGCGGGGCTCGATCCCAGGACCCTGAGATCATGACCTGAGCCGAAGGCAGAGGCTTTAACCCACTGAGACACCCAGGCGCCCCCTCTCTTACAGTTTTAAGTGGAAATTTCATTTCACAGGGACACCTGGGTGGCCCAGTTGGTTAAGTGTCTGCCTTTGGCCCAGGTCATGATCCCAGGGTCCTGGGATCGAGCCCCGAATCAGGCTCCTTGCTCAGCAGGGAGTCTGCTGCTGCTCCCTCTCTCTCTTTCTCTGCTGCTCCCCCTGCTTGTGCTCTCTCCCTCTCTCTCTCACTGTCAAATAAATAAATAAAATCTTTTTTTTTAATTCATTTCACAGTTTTAGAAAAATGTTAGTGTTACTGTGGTTACCAGGAAAAAAATTAAGAAGTCTTAGGAATGATTGGAACAGCAGCTGTAGGAAGTGCATATATATGAAGTTACTGGTTGGTTTTTAAATTTTATTTTGTGGGCAGTGAATGGAGTAGAATCACTTTCTACAGTGTATTCTTTGCATGTGACTTTTATCTTTTATTTATGCAGAAATTGCCAGCAAACATTTTCGTTTTGCAGAGATGCTTTACTATAAAGTACTAGAATCTGTTATTGAACAGGAACAGAAAAGACTGGGAGACATGGATTTATCTGTGAGTAAATCACCAATGCATTGGTCAACATCATAAAAATGTAGTTTCAGCCCTACTCATACAAAACCTAGACTAAACTAAACAAAGATAAAACCATAGCTTTGAGGAAGTAAGATTGGCAGCTGAGGAAACTCGTGTCTTGAGTGTCTTTGCCTCCGGTTCCCCACTTACTGTTCTCCGTGTGGCAGGCTCTGTACTAGAACTCACGGCTTCTGTGGGCAGTAAGATTCCGTAGACAAAGACTGAATCATTCAGACTTAAGGTAATTTGAGTTTTTAGGGTGCATGAACTTGTTAACCGGCACACTCCCCAAACAAACCTTGCACAGCAAGAGTAAGTTGAGCACTGACTAGATAGGACTTTAACATAAATATTCAGCCATTGCTCTTTGACTAAGAAAATTATTTTTTCCATATTTTACTAGTTAAGAAATATAAATTGGTTTTGAAATAAGTAGTATTTACTTTTAATTACATCAATAAAAATGATTTTTTAAAAACTATTTTTTAAAATAACATTTTATAGAAAATTATAAAGCTGACCGGTAATTATTCTAATTTCTCTATTTACTTTTATTTTTGTACATGAAATTATGGCTGTAGGAATTTAAAAAGCTGTTTAAGACAAATTTTTAAATTTTGAGACACATACAGAAGGTTGTATAAAATAGCTGCAGTTTAGGGGCCGATAAGAGGATACCTTTATACCCACCTCAGAAACTTTTAAAACAATTTTTTATCATAGTAAAATATACATAACATAAAATTTGCCATTTTAAGCATTTTTGAGTGTATAATTCATTGGCATTAAGTACATTCACAGTGATGTGCAACCCTCACCACCAGCCATCTTCAGAACTTTTTCATCATCCCCAACTGAAAGTCTATGCCCATTAAGCAATGACTCCCCATTCTCACCTCCCTCGAGCTCCTGGTACTCTCTACTTTCTGTCTCTACAGATTAACCTGTTCTAGGTATAATACAATATTCTTTTGTGTCTCGTGTATTTCACTTGGCGTGATGTGTTCAAGGTTCATCCATGTTTTAGCATGTCAGTTTCCTTTTCAAGGCTGAACAGTATTCAGAATATTATTTATTAATCAACAATATATAATTGTTGCCCTTTTTTGGTCAAGTTGTAGGCGTTGTTTATATATTTTGGATATTAAGCCCTTATATATGATTTACAAACATTTTCTCCCATTCTGTGGGTTGTGTCTTTATTTCATTGATAGTGTCCTTTGATAGACAAAAGGTTTTAATTTTGATGAAGCCCAGCTTATTTTTTTTCTCCTGTTGCCTGTGTTTTTGGTGTCTTAGTAACTTTTTAATTCAAAAATAGCAAATGTTTATGTACGGATTTGGAAAATTAATAACCAAGAGAAAAGGGGGGGGAAATGTAATTATGTCTCCTGAGAGAAGTCTGTTCACTTGTGGCCCGTGACCATCTAGCTAGTCACCTGCTTTCCAGCTGTCTTTCTCTGACAGTGGCCTCTTAACTGTAAATACCATTTTGTAACCTCTTTCCACATTATTATTCCCCTAAGCAGCAGGGTGTATGTATATTTTTGCTAGGGATATAATATTTTATCAGCTGTATTTCATAATATGTAAGGTTTTTGAAAGTTCTTATACATTCTTTTAGTATTTGTTTTGCTAAAACATGGGCTTATTTATCAAGCTAAGAAAAGTTATAGGAAAATAAGCACATACTTCTCACTACCTCAGAAAATAAGACTTCCTTTGATATTTTTATTTAACATTACTGGGTAGGAAATGTCTTTGTTAGAGTAGGCTAATGTTTCTAAACGCTAATAACTTTGTTTTATAGGGCATTCTGGAACAAGATGCATTCCATAGATCGCTTTTGGCCTGCTGCCTTGAGGTCGTTACTTTTTCTTACAAGCCTCCTGGGAATTTTCCATTTATTACTGAAATATTTGATGTGCCACTTTATCATTTTTATAAGGTATTTTAAAAAATCTGTTACTGATGAGTAAATTGTAGATGCGACCATCTTCCTATTGTTAGCTGGCTAATTCATCTTGCTACCTAAGTACATCTCTTCTCTTTTTAATTGTATATTTAATAGTTTTTACTCTGTCTGGGGAGAAGAAATAAAAGAGTCCTAAGAACTATTTAAATTCTTCTCAAACAGTATAAAGACCAATTTATGGTAAAACCTTCATTTGATTCTTCCTTTTATCTGCTATAGACCTTTAGCATATTTTCATTTTATTGTCTAGGAAGCCTTTCAAAAAAAGTAGCAAACAAACCAGTAGCTAATTCTATATAGCAACCTTTTAAAATTTTTTATTTTAATTAATCAAGTAGGCTCCACACCCAGTGCGGAGCCCAACTCCAGGCTTGAAATCATGACCCTGAGATCAAGACCTGAGCTTAAAAATCAAGAGGGGGAGCCTGGGTGGCTCAGTGGGTTAAAGCCTCTGCTTTCGACTCAGGTCATGATCTCAGGGTCCTGGGATGGAGCCCCGAATCGGGCTCTCTGCTCGGCGGGGAGCCTGCTTCCTCCTCTCTCTCTCTGCCTGCCTCTCTGCCTACTTGTGATCTCTTTCTCTCTCTGTCAAATAAATAAATAAATCTTTAAAAAAAAAAATCAAGAGACCTGACTGAGCCACTCAGGTGCCCCAGCCTTTTTTTACATTATGGAAATAACATTGAAAGTCTTTCAGAAGAAAAAAGTTCTCTTTCCCATGTTATATAGAAGTGCAGAGTGATGGCATTGATTTGGTAATTGTTTCTGTCTTGATATGGATTTAGTGTATGGGTTTATCTTAATTATAATATAGTAGTCAAAATCAATGTTTTTTTAGTGGCATGGATTGAGTGTTTAGAATTTTTGTTTTATTTATTTACTTATTGATGTATTTATTATTATTATTATTATTATTTAAATATTTTATTTATTTATTTGACAGACAGAGATTACAAGTAGGCAAGAGAGGCAGGCAGGGAGAGAGAGGAGGAAGCAGGCTTTCCGCAGAGCAGAGAGCCCGATGTGGGGCTCAATCCCAGGACCCTGGGATCATGACCTGAGCGGAAAGCAGAGGCTTTAACCCACTGAGCCACCCAGGTGCCTCTGATGTATTTATTATTTTTTTAAGTAATCTCTACACCCAACATGAGGCTTGAACTCACAGTCCCAAGAGTAAGAGTCAGATGCTTTACCAACTGAGCAGCCAGGTGCCCCTAGAGTTTTTAAATGTGAAATTAAAGACATCTGTATTCTTTGAAAAATGTTTAAAATATGCCATTAGAAGATTTTCTATAATTCCTACATGAATTTTAAATGATTATTTATAAAGACAGTGAAGAGAAGACCAACTGTTTCAAAATAGTATTGTTATTTAGATTTGCAATTTTTGATGAATTATCTATTTTGTCTATAAATATGTAAAAAAAACAATGCACCCATTTTGCTTCACACTTATTAAGTTTTTGGTGACAAAAATAATTATTGAAGCAGGGCATTTTTAAATTTCAGGTGATAGAAGTATTCATTAGAGCAGAAGATGGTCTTTGTAGAGAGGTGGTAAAACACCTTAATCAGATTGAAGAACAGATCTTGGATCATTTGGCATGGAAACCAGAGTCTCCACTCTGGGACAGAATTAGAGACAATGAAAACAGAGTTCCTACTTGTGAAGAGGTTTGTGAAAATACCTTAACATCTCTCTATAACAAAAGTATATCAGTAACTAGTCTGTTCATATTGTTTCACTGAGAGCAGTTAAACTTGGTGTCTTCGTTATGGGAAGTGGGAGGGTGGCAGTTGGGTTTAATATGGTACAGTCACCCCTGTATCTGAGAAAAAAACCTGTAAGTCTAGGAATCAGAAATAATGCGTGATTGCTCTAAGATTTCAGTGCCAGAGTAAGAATTCAGTGTTCTCTCTTAATTTTCTAGTCCAGTTTCTGTACCTTAGAATGGTTGGCATTCTGATTCTCTAAATCAGTAATGAAGACTGATTCATATTTAGTATTCAGCTATTAGCTCTGACTTTTTTAAGCCTGCCAGACTTTTTTTTTCAACTTCAGTATGAAACTGGAGAAGACAGCTGATTTTATTTAGGTTGAGAACTGGTGAGCAGGTTTTGTTTTGCCTTAGATTGTGACTGTATTTCTAATGAAAATGCCTTTTCGAATAATGACACTCTGTGTATATCATTCTTTATAGGTTATGCCACCTCAGAATCTGGAAAGAGCCGATGATATTTGTATTGCTGGCTCTCCTTTGACTCCCAGAAGGGTGAGTGAAGTTCGCGCTGATACTGGAGGACTTGGAAGAAGTAAGTTTAAAAGTACCAGAGGGAATCCTTGGGAGCCTAATATCTGGGAACTGAAATTCTACCTAAAACTACAAGTGAAGTTAATGGAGTTTATATAGAAGAAATATTTTGTGCATTATAGTATCACATGGATCACTTAAAAGTAATGCTTTTGAAGAATATTTAAGAACACAGGAAGAGGCATGTAGTAACAGGCGACTATAAAATGAGAATGCTGTATATTAATGTGATTCTTATATTTGAAGTGTGTGTTTATATAGAAGAAGAGCTGAAATGGGAAAACTGAACTATTAAGAACAGTTATTATTGGATGATAGAATTCCTGGTGCTTTCTGTAAATTTTTTAAGATTTTATTTATTTGGCAGAGAGAACACAGGCAGGGGGAGTGGGAGAGGGAGAAGAGGGCTTGCCACTGAGCAGGGAGCCCCACGTGGGGCTCAATCCCAGGACCCTGAGATCATGACCTGAGCAGAAGGCAGAGGCTTAATGACTGAGCCACCCAGGGGCCCCTGCTTTCTGTAAAATTTTTAAGATGAATATGTATTTCTTCTAAAATCAGAAGAGGGACACCTGGGTGGCTCAGTTAGTTGAACGTCCGACTCTTGATTTCACCTCAGGTCATGTTGTTGGGGTTGTGGGATTGAGCCCCAAGTTTGGCTTCACGCTTGGCACAGAGTCTGCTTGAGTTTCTCCCCCTCTGCCCCTCCCCCTGCTCTCTCAAATAAATAAATCTTAAAAAAAAAAACTCGGGGCGCCTGGGTGGCTCAGTGGGTTAAGCCTCTACCTTTGGCTCAGGTCATGATCCCAGGGTCCTGGGATCGAGACCCACATCGGGCTCTCTATTCAGCAGGGAGCCTGTTTCCTCCTCTCTCTCTGCCTGCTTGTGATCGGTCTGTCAAATAAATAAGTAAAATCTTTAAAAAAAAAAAAACCTCAGAACAGGGTTTTTTTGTTATGTTAGTCACCATACAGTACTAAATTAGTTTTTGATGTAGTGTTCCATGATTCATTATTTGCATATAACACCCAGTGCTCCATGCAATCTGTGCCCTCCTTAATACCCATCACCGGGCTGTAGAGCTGTATGATGGAGTTAGGTAGGTATAGACAAGTGAGTTAAAAGTGGTGAATGGCCAGAGCGAGTTCAGTTTTGACTCTTGCCAGTCGTCATGCTGTGTGGGCTGACCCAGCCAGGTGCCCCTTCAGGCAGCTTTCCGTAACATCTTCCAGGTGCAAGGTTTAAGTTTACACAGCTGAGACAAAACTGCTTTTTAAAAAGTGATTCTGTAAATTCAGAGAGTTCTAAATCCTTGGATGCCATTAGAAGGATATTGTTGTTTCTAGATCAACCTTTGGATATAATTGATAAGCACTGGCTATAGATGAACGATCAGTTTTAAAATCAGGAATCACTTTATGTCAGTGCATACTCAATAAGTATGGACGATCTATATGAAAATGTCCTCATTTTTTGGAAGAGGTATATTGGCTTAACTATTTCTCTGCTTTTATCCGCTTCAGACCCACAGATCTGACAGCTGGTCTTCCTCAGTCCTGTTTCTGTAGTTTTTTCCTTCCCTAGTCTATGGATTAGGACCTGACTTTAAGCTTTATTTTCTTTGTACTCATCACTTTTCCAATTTCAGGGTCTCTTAATGCCTTACAAGATAATGATCAGTCATAATGCATTCTTTCTGATTGCAGCTTTGTTCCAAATACAAAGCTAGTGAGTTTATTGGCTTTTGTACCATTGAGAAATTGAAATGTTAAGCTATCAGCTGTCAGGACTATTCCTAATCAATCCCCTTAGGGCCTCCCTACATACATTTTAAAATTTAAATAACCTACCAATGTGCTGTTGGACATGCTGCTTGAAAATTCAGTCCTTGATGTGAATATTTAACAACAGACCGTGCCATGATGGTTATAGAGTTTGCTTCTATTTAGGATGATGAAGTTTTGGAAATAGTGATGATTGCACAAAATTGTGAGTGGAATTAATGCCACTGAATAGTACACACAAAAATGGTTAAAATGGCAAATTACATGTTATATATATTTATATTAAACTAATAACGTAATACACCCAAAACCATTGAATAGTGCAATTTAAATGATTAAAATGTATGTGAATTATATCTCAACAAAGTTGTTTAAAAAATATAATAAACTAAGCTTAATTGAGTCCAAAACACATATATCCAATCTTGCTGGAGAACATTACTGAGCTTTAGTAATTTTCTGTTTGTGGAAAAAAGATAAAGATGAAAACTAATAAAACTGGGGTAAATGCTCCCGGATGATGTCATAGTAATATCAAGTCCCCTTGAGTAGTGGCTTTACGGTGAAATCACATCATACATGTTAGGTAGAAATTGAATATGGTCAGAAATATCATAAGAAAATAGAATAATTCTTTAAATTGCCCCTAAGTCATCAAGGTTCTGTAGCAACAGAATGTAAAATTTGGTTTGATTTAGCAGAAGCTGGAATAAAGTAGGGAGCATTGTGCAACAAATAGAGAAATTTTCCTGTGTTTAAATTTTGATTTTAATGATGTCTGGTTGAATTTTCATTAGTTGACTCTAGCTGTAATATGATCCCTGTAATTTTTGTTTATGAAGTATTTCAGACACTAGTTTTGAACATAAGAGCTTAGATTTGGAAGTTAGATCTGAGTTTTCTTGAGTTAAACCATTGGTTTGATGTTTTTTTGTTTTGTTTTGTTTTACTGTAGGCATAACATCTCCAACCACATTATATGACAGATACAGCTCTCCAACAGCCAGCTCTACCAGAAGGCGTCTATTCGTTGAGAGTGATAGCCCCTCTGATGGAGGGACACCTGGGCGCATTCCCCCCCAACCCCTAGTCAATGCTGTCCCTGTGCAGAACGTATCTGGGGATGCTGTTTCTGTCACACCAGTTCCTGGACAGACTTTGGTCACCATGGCAACAGCCACTGTCACAGCCAACAATGGACAAACGGTGACCATTCCTGTACAAGGTATGGAAGGCAGGTTGGATATTGAGTTCTTTCTTGGTGGCATTTATGGAAAGTCACCTGAGATTTGGCTGGAATGACAACATGAGATAAGAGTAGAGAGGGGGAAGAAGGCTGGGAGGGGAGAAATTGGAAACCCATGCCTGGAGAACCTTTCATCATCCTCATTTTCTCCCTAACAAACTGTAGGTATTGCGAATGAAAATGGAGGGATAACATTCTTCCCAGTCCAGGTCAATGTTGGAGGACAGGCACAAACTGTGACTGGCTCTATCCAGCCCCTGAGTGCTCAGGCCCTGGCTGGAAGTTTGAGCTCTCAACAGGTGACAGGAACAACGTTGCAAGTCCCTGGTCAGGTGGCCATTCAACAGATTTCCCCAGGTGGACACCAGCAGAAACAAGGCCCACCTTCAACTGGCAGCAGTATTAGACCAAGGAAGACCAGCTCTTTATCGCTTTTCTTTAGAAAGGTAATTTTTCATGTATCCTTGCCAGAGCAGAAGCTTGGGAAATACAAGTATTAGGTAAACAAAATTGGAAATGTTTTTCTCTACCAGGTTTACCACTTGGCAGGTGTCCGCCTTCGGGATCTTTGTGCTAAACTGGATATTTCAGATGAACTGAGGAAAAAAATTTGGACCTGTTTTGAATTCTCTATAATTCAGTGTCCTGAACTTATGATGGACCGACATCTGGACCAGTTGTTGATGTGTGCCATTTATGTGATGGCAAAGGTGAGCACCATTTGGAATATAAAAGGAAAAAGTAAAGATACTAGCTCAGAACACTTTTAACAGTTTTGTTGAGATACAATCACTTCATTCATTCATTCATTTTTAAGTAGGCCCCATACCCAGCATGGAACCCAGTGCGGGGCTTGAACTCACAACCCTGAGATCAAAACCTGAGCTGAGATCAAGAGTTGGGACACTTAACCGAGCCACCCAAACACCCCTTAATGCACTCCCTGAAAATGTACACCTCCTTGGATTTTAGTATGTTACAGATACATGCAGCCATCACCACAGTAAATTTTAGAACATAATATACTGTGTTTAACCATTTGAGGAACAGCCAGACTGCTTTTCCAAAGTCCCTGCACCATTTTGTATTTCAACCATTAGTGTATAAAGGTCTTCATTTTTCCACCTTTTCATCAGCACTTTTTTTTCTTTTAAGATTTTATTTATTCATTCAACAGAGAGTACAAGCAGGGGCAGTGGCAGGGAGAGGGAGAAGCAGGCTGCCCCCCTAAGCAAGGAACCTGATGGGGGGCTTGATCCCAGGACCCTGGGATCATGGCCTGAGCCAAAGGCAGATACTTAATTGAGCCACCCAGGAGCCCCTCTCGTCAGCACTTTTTATTATCAGACATTGTTTTATAAAATAACTTACTGAGGTGAAATTCACATAACATAAATGAGCCATTTTTCAATGAACAATTCAGTGGCGTTCGGTACATTCCCAGTATTATACACCTAACCTTTATCTTGTTCCAAAACATTTCCATCCCTGCAGAGTAAAACTACTTATTAAGTAGGTTATTGTTCCTCCTCCCACTGGCTCCTGGCACCCACCATTCTGCTTTCTGTCTCTATGAATTTGACTGTTTGAGGTGCCTCTAGGAGTCATACAGTTTTTGTCTTTTTATGATTGGTTTGTTTCAGTTAGTATAATGTCCTCAAGATTTATCCTTGTTGTAGATTGAGTTGTAATTTTGTTCCTTTGCAAGGCTGATTAAATACCACATTTTATCATCAACTGATGTCCACTTGGTGGCTGGCACTTTCTAGCTATTGTGAATAATGTACTATGAACATGAGTGTATGAATATCTCTTCAAGTTTTTAGTTTCATTCTTTTGTTTATATACTCAAAAGTAGAATTGCTGAGTCATATGGTAATTGTGCTTAATTGTTTGAGAAATTTGCCATATTCTTCAGAGCAGCTACACCACTTTACATTCCCACCAGCAGTGCATGAGAGTTCTAAATCCTCTACATCCTTGCCAGCTTCTTTTCTCTTTTTTATTATACTCATCCCAGTGAGTATTGATTGATACATTCTGGGGGTTTTGACATATATTTCCCGAATGACTAATGATGTTGAGTGTCTTTTATTGTGCTTATTGGCTGTTTTTTGAGTTTTTGCTTCTAGCCATCCCAGTCATTTGCATGCCGGTAATTTGTATATCTTCTTTGGTGAAATACTGGTTTAAATTCTTTGCCCGTTTTTGATTTGGATGGTTTGTGCTTTTTTGTGATTGAGCCGTAGTTCTTTATATATTCTGGGTGCAGCTCTCTCGCCAGGTATTTGCAAATATTTTCTCTGTGTTTTTGCACTTCTTGACGTTACTGTGTTATTTGAAGCATAGTAATTTTTAATTTTGATTAAGTCCATTTATTCTTTTGTTGTTTGTACTTTTGCTCTCATATCTTAAGAATACTGCCAAATCCAAGGTCATGAATATTTGTTTTCTTCTAAAAGTTTTATAGTTTCAGGTCTTAACATTTAGGTCTGTGATACATTTTGAGGAATTTTTATTCATGGAGGTTGGAGTCCAACTTCATTCTTTCACAGGAGGCTATCCAGTTGTTTTTATTAGGTAGTGAGAACATTTAAGATCAACTCTCTTAGCAACTTCCCGGTATATAATAGAGTATTGTTAACTATAGTCCCCATGCTAGATACTCGATCTGTAGAACTTACTCATAACTGGAAGTTTGTACTCTGACCAGCATCGCCCCAGTTTTTCCACCCCCAACATACGCATCTTAATGTATTAAAATCAACTTCAGATTTACACTTAATCCCAGTGAGGAAAAAGAAGTGTCCTGTGTAGCTGTTTTCTTTTAATCTTTTGAGATGTATTGTGATACGTATCACATCCATAAGTGTTATATCCAACAACTGCATTGTTATTTGTAATTCTAGGACTTTTAAAGGAGCTGAGAGAAGAAACATAATGTATGGCTTTTGTTTTATTAATCTTGTTTATCATTTCTGATTCTCTTCATTGGTTCCTGTGGTTTTGAGTTGTCATCTGGAGTCCTTTCCTTAGGCCAATACAGCATTCCTCCTCTTCCTGTGCTGTTTTTGGCAAATACATCACATTTCTGTACGTTTCAGGCCCAAAACATATCATATATATATAGTTTTATACAATGGCTTTTTAAATCAGTGAAGGAGAAATAAATATGCATTTTATGCTATCTTTACAGTTACATAATTGTCTTTACCAGGGCTCTTTTTTTTTTTTAATGTGTATTTGAATTACTGGGGTCACTTGCTTTTAGTTTGAACTTCTGGTATTTCTTGTAAGGTTGGTCTTTTAGCAGCAAATTGTTTTTATTTGTATTTTCCTTTTTTCTTTTTTTTTTTTTAAGATTTTATTTGTCAGAGACAGAGAGCGAGAGAGTGAGCATAGGCAGACAGAGTGGCAGGCAGAGGCAGAGGGAGAAGCAGGCTCCCTGCCAAGCAAGGAGCCCGATGTGGGACTCGATCCCAGGACGCTGGGATCATGACCTGAGCCGAAGGCAGCCACTTAACCAACTGAGCCACCCAGGCGTCCCTATTTTCCATTTTTGAAAGATAACTTTGTTGGACACCAAATTCTTAGTTTTTTACTTTGAGCACTTTGAATATGTTGTTCCACCACCTCTTAAGTTCAGTAGTTTCTGATGAGAAGTTGCCTCTTATTTTACTAGGCTTCTGTGGATGTTAAGATTTTCTCCCTTTCTTTGGCTCTCAGCATTACTATGTCTGGGTATGATCTCTTTGCATTTATTTTATACTTGGAATTCTTGGAGCTTCCTGGATGTGTGGGTTACTATTTTTTAAATAAACTTGGGAAGTTTTCAGCCTTTATCATTTTTTTTTTTCTGCTTCTCTCTGTGCTGAATGATGTTCACAGATCCCCTGAAGCTCTATTAATTTTCTTCATTTCTTTTTCTGTGTTCTTCAGGTTCCACAGTCTATCCCTAGTTGGCTAATTCTTTTTTTCTTTGCCATTTTAGATCTGTTTTGTCCTTTTGGTGAATTTTTCATTTGGTAACTGTACTTTTTTTATTACAGATCTGTGTTCAGATACCACCCACTCCCTCTTGTTACTGAATTTTAGTATGTTTTCTTGAGTAGGTTGTTCATTTTGCATATGGCCTTAGGACCATTTCCAGAGACTTGAAATGGCTGTTTATATAATTTTCACCAGTTTCACTGGGGACTAGGTTCACGGAGCTCTTTAAAATATTTTGAAGTCCATTTCTCTCTCAGAATACTCCTTATTCTTTGCCAGGTCACAAAAGAAGACAAGTCCTTCCAGAATATTATGCGTTGTTATAGGACTCAGCCACAGGCCCGGAGCCAGGTAATTACATTTCCTCTCAGGGCTGAAAATAAAGCTTAAAAGTCTTCGATAAATGTAAAAAAATTAACCACAGTTGATTCTGTGGCCTTTTCTCCAAGATAAAAGCTAAGATTCTACTTTAAGAAAGTCTTTTCTTTAATCTGACAAGTTTACATCTTGATTAGTTTAAGTCCTCTTTTCTCCAAAAGGTGAGGAGGTGGAGGTGAAATTTTTGATTCTTTCTTAATTTAGATATCACAAGGGAGAATTTAGCAAGTTATTTGGTTTCTGTGTCACCTTTAGAAAACAATACTGTACATTTAACCAAGACAACATTAAAGGAAAATTTAAAACTCATTTTATCTTAAATACTATTCATTTATCTCAAGGAGTAGGTATGCAAGCTCTTTGATTTAGAATAGCTTGATTTTATGGTTGGGTGCTAGTATTGCCCTTTATATTACAGTATTATAGGCCATATTTGGAATTTGAAGCCCAACAGGCCCCAGTGTAAATCCTGGCTCTGTTATTTAACAGATAAAATGACCTTGGCTGCATCTATTAACTTCCCTGAGGACAACTGTTACTACATGGAGCCACTGTGAGAATTAGTTACATGTCAAGGTCATTTAGTCCAAGATGTGCCCAACAAATCTGTCCCTTTCTCATGGTCTCTTCATGGTCTCTCTAAAGGTGTATAGAAGTGTTCTGATAAAAGGAAAAAGGAAAAGAAGAAATTCTGGCAGCAGTGATAGCAGAAGCCATCAGAACTCTCCAACAGAATTAAACAAAGACAGAAGTAAGTGTTTAGGGTCTTTATGAACACTTAGAAAACAAAATTTGGAGCTTCTCACTTTTTAGGCCTAAGGACTAAGGATTACTAAATGAAATTACAACTATATTCAAATATTGGCAAAAAATTTGTTGGAACAATAAACAAAATCCTAAATTTGGTGGCAAAGTTGTTTGTCCTTCCTCCCATAGCTTCGAGGCACACTGTGCATAGCATTTTTCTCCAGAGAAATTAGAGAAGGTTCCAGGCAGGAATTTGTTGGCCTGAGTTCCAAAAAAAGTCTGGCATGCCAACTGAAGCCATGCTATGGAAATACCACCACTAATGGTTGATTTGCATCACTTAATGCAGGGCACAGGTCCTAGAAAATGTGGTATAATTTATTAGAACTACTCAGTAAGCCTTTGCATGGCAGGGGGTAAAGTTAATACTTATTAGCATCTGTGCTTTGCTCCCTGGGATTAAGAAGAGAGTGCCCATGTACAGCAGGTAGCTGTTTGCCTTTCTCTCACTGAACTTTCCTTCAAAAAGCAATCTGCACTAGCGGTCTTTCTGCTTAACACCCTCTGTTCTACCTGCTACAGCCAGCAGAGACTCCAGTCCCGTCATGAGGTCCAACAGCACCTTGCCAGTTCCACAGCCTAGCAGTGCCCCTCCTACACCCACTCGCCTCACCGGTGCCAACAGTGATATGGAAGAGGAGGAGAGGGGAGACCTCATTCAGTTCTACAACAATATCTACATAAAGCAAATTAAAACATTTGCCATGAAGTACTCACAGGCAAACGTAGTAAGTCTGACAGGGATTATTTCATACTTTTTCACCTGTGAGGGAGGGGAAATAACTTAGGTTGAGCTAGTCTTAGAAATCATTCTTTTGTTAAATAAAACTGAGGAAGTCTCTAAGAGACATAATATGCCTAACCAACAGAATTTCTTTTGATCGTGAAGCATTAAACAAGATGGTATTTGGATTCCCTACACATTACTGTAACACAAGAGAGAGAGTGCATGCATTTACATTGTCCCAAACTTACCAGCTACAGTAACCTTCCAAGTTACCTTTCTCTCTGCCTCTTGTCTCTTTGTGTATCAAAGGGGAATAGGAGTCGACTCTAGCTTATAGGGTTGCTGTGGAGATTAAATGCCAGAATGGATTAAAAATGCTTAGAACAGTGACTGGCACAAAATAAGCACTTAAGTGTTACTTGTTCTTTAAGTGTAATTGTGGCTACGGGTTTATTATACCTCACCACTCCGTCAATAAAAATAACTATTTTCATAAAAAAATACCTGGTTAGAAATTTTGTTACCTTTCTTAGGAATATGGATTTTTTTTTTAATTTATTTTTTTTAAAACAGATGGATGCTCCTCCACTCTCTCCCTATCCATTTGTAAGGACAGGTTCTCCTCGCCGGATACAACTGTCTCAAAATCATCCGGTCTACATTTCTCCACATAAAAATGAAACCGTGCTTTCTCCTCGAGAAAAGATTTTCTACTACTTCAGCAACAGTCCTTCAAAGGTGAGCCTTATATAAATCTTGGCTTTTATTAACCCCAGAATGCCTAGGATGCTGGAGTTGGGGTTGATGGGAAATGCTCAGTACTCACCTCGATGATGGGAACTACTAGGGAAAAGTGACCAGTAAGTCCCAGTGGAGCAAAATACAGGGGTTGGTGGGAGAACTTTAAGGCTGGAAATAGAGTAAAGGACTTAGATTTATTTTCATTCCTTTTCCTATTTGTGCATATATAGTTCACTCTGCTGTAAATCGGGAGTTTTATGGTTTTTACACCATTTAAAATGCAAATTTTCCTAACAAAATTTAGATCTCTAAACTGATTATGGATTGTCTGTTTCTGGGACAGGTAGTCTTTCTCCTTTTGGATTCTTTGTCTAAGGAGAGAAATGGCAATTTGTACAGGGGAGTGGGACAGTCCAATTAGGAGAGATTGGTGTGGCAGCGTCTGCCTCCATCTGTGGTGGGGAGGGAATTCTGCATCAGGCCTTAACGGAAGAAAAGTTAGCAAGACGCTGAGGTGTGGAAGGAAGGGGGATATCTAGGAAGCACCAGAAAAGTAAAGAAGAAAATGTCCTTGAGGCAGTAAGGCTAGATCACTGGGAATCATGTCCTGCGTTTAGGAGCACAACTTGATCCTAAAGCCCCTAATGGGATGCTTGTTTGCATAAAGATTGCTTAGAAAGAAACATAGAACAACTAAAAATCACATTATCTGTGAAGCACAAAAAAGGAAGTATGCCTGTGTTAGATACTCACCCTACAACCAACTAAATTCTGGATTAAATAAGAGTTAAATGGAAAAAATGAATACCCAGTAATACAAGACTCTTCAAAAACAAATCAACGTCAGCAGTATCATGAAGGAGAGGTTAGATGGGGAGGGAACTAGAGAGAGAGGACACCCAAATGCAGTGCATGATCTCGCACTGCATCCTACACAGAAAAGCACAGCTTTCAAGGACATTTTTGGGACGAGTGGGAAAATGTAATGGGGACTTCAATGTTAAATTTTATCTTTAAATTTCTGTTTAATTCCTTTGGTATTTATGATAGTACTGGATTATGTAGGAGAATATGTTTAAAGTATTCAGAGGTACAATGTCCCGGTGTGAATAACTGACTTTCAAATGGTTCAACTAAAAAGAAAATTATATAGAGAACACATGTGGTAAAATGTTACTGACTGATAACTGGGTGTTCAATGCACTATTCTTCCAACTTTTCTTTTAAAATAAAAAGTTGGGGAAAAACAAAGCAGCAAAACTCTCAGAAAATGGAAAATCTTTTCCATTTTTCTGTTACAGTAGCAATGAAGGTGTTACATACCTTTGAGTAAACTTATCCCCTGCAGAAACCTCAGTTAACCTGAATAATGAAGACATACTGATGTTTCTGAATAGGAAAACCAAATATGTAAAGACATAGTTTCCTCCAAACACTGCATAGGTTTGATCTGATTCCAGTGATATTGCCAGTGGGATCATGAAAGCTGGAAACATAAATCATCAGTATCCCCCAAAAGCAACTGGAAGAGATGACATAGCTCAGAGATACTGCAGGAGCAGGTCCAGACCACTACAGTGAAGGCAGTTAAATGAATTTTTTTAATTTTCCAGTGCATATAAAAGTTATGTTTATACTATACTGTTGTCTGTTAATGTGCGTTATATCTAAAAAAAAAAGTGTTCATACCTTAATTAAAAGAATATGCTAACCATTTCTCTGAGCTTTCAGTGAATCTTAATCACCAAAGATCACCCTGACAGATATTATGAAAAACTTTGAAATCTTGAGAGAATTACCAAAATTTCATACAAAGACACAAAGCAAACCCCACTGGAAAATGTCACTGGTACACTTGCTTGACGCAGGAGCCACCACAAGAAAAAAAAAAATCACATTATCTGTGAAGCACAATAAAGCAAAGTATGCCTGTGTTAGATATTCACCCTATAACCAAATAAATTCCATCTGGATTAAATAAAAGTTAAATGGAAAAAATGAATACTCAGTAATACAAGTCAGAATACTCAATTTAAAAGAAGGACAAAAAGGGAGGAAAAAGGAAAAAACACATGGGAAAATAGTACACAAATAGCAATTAAATGTAAGTGGTCTAAATATACCTATTGAAAGCCAGAAATCGTAAGTCTGGACTCAAAAGCAAGACCCAGCTATTTACCACTTACAAGTAACCCACTTTAAATATCAAGACACAGACGTTTTAAAATAAAAGGATGATAACTCAGTAAGTGCATGTCCAGACAGTGCAGTATTACTTCAATAAAAAGTACAGACACGTTCTGCAACATGGGTGGACCTTAAAAACAAGCTAAGTGAAAGTAGCCACAAAAGGATAAATATTATGTGATGCCATTTATATGAAATGTCCAGAATGGGCCAATTTATAGAAGCACAAAATGGATTAGTGATAGCCTAGGTCTGGAAGGAATGGAAGGTTTCTGTTACTGGGCACATGTGGTAATGAATTGCACAATTTAATGTAGCAGTGATTGCACAGCTCTAGGAACATACTAAAAACCATGGTTTTGTACACTTCAAATGGTTGAATTGTATGGTATGTGAACTATATCCCAATAAGGTTTTTTTTTTTTTAAAGTAAAAGGATGGAAAACGTTATATATACTCTACTAACAGTAATTATTGTAGCTACTCCAGCTTTCATGTCATTAATATTACCACTGATAAAGAAGGCCATTTCCCAGTCACAGGGCATAAAATCCTATATAGAAAAAGAAATTTAGGGACACCTGGGTGGCTCAGTTGGTTAAGCGGCTGCCTTCGGCTCAGGTCATGATCCCAGCGTCCTGGGATCAAGTCCCGCATCGGGCTCCTTGCTCGGCAGGGAGCCTGCTTCTCCCTCTGCCTCTGCCTGCCTGTGCTTGCTCGCTCTCTCTCTGACAAATAAATTTAAAAAAAAAAAAGAAAAATTTATAATCAAGAGATTTCAACATAATTGATAGAACAAGTACGCAGAAAAAATCAGTAAGAATATTCAAGATGTGGGGGCGCCTGGGTGGCTCAGTTGGTTAAAGCCTCTGCCTTCGGCTCGGGTCGTGATCCCAGGGTCCTGGGATCGAGCCCTACATCAGGCTCTCTGCTCAGCGGGGAGCCTGTTTCCCCCTCTCTCTCTGCCTGCCTCTCTGTCTACTTGTGATTTCTCTCTGTCGAATGAATGAATAAAATCTTTAAAAAAAAAATATTCAAGATGTGAACAACCAAATTGACTAACATTTATATTACACTCCAACAGCATCAATTGTAACATTTATCAAGACAGACCACACTGAGGACCATAAGACAAGTCTCAGTAAATTTTTTTTTTAAAGATTTTATTTATTTGTCAGAGAGCGAGAGAGCAAGCACACCCCCCAAATTTACGCAAACTAAATTGCATACTTCTATTAGTCAAAAAAGAAATTAGAAAGTATTTTGAACTTAATGAAAATGAAAACGTGACATACCAAAATTTGTGGGATACAGCAAAAGCAATGAGGTTAAGAGAGGGAAATTTATAGCACTAAAATATTTACATGAGAACAGAAGAAAGGTTCCAAATTAGTGACCTAAGATTTCACCCTAAACAACTAGAAAAAAGCAGGAATCTGTAAAACAGCTTAAAATACAGAAAATTAAGGCCATGAAAAGCCAGGGTTTTTTGAGAAGGTTTTAAAAAATTGATACATCTCTGCACGGACTAATCAGGATTAATAAATGAATCAACAAGATCAGAAATTAGAGCTATCAGTACAGGTCCTACAGATATTAAGAATATATAATGAAGGTTAAACAACTTTTTGCCAATAAATGTAATAATGCAGATGAAATGGATCAATTCCTTGAAAGACATACACTTCTAAAACATACTGAATAAGCAGTCTCAGTGACCCTGTATCACGCGAACTGAATTTGTAATTTAAAAACATCCTCTCAAAGAAAACTATAGGCCCAGATGGCTTCAGTGGTAAATTCTACCAAATACTTAAGGAAGATACAACTGACCCTTGAACAGCACGGGGGTTAGGACACCATACCCCATGCAGTCGAACATCTGTATATAATCTTGGACTCCCCCAAAACTTAAATAGCCTACCATTGACTGGAAACCTTACTGAAAACAAAAACAGCTAACACACATATTTTGTATATATAGTACATGCTATAAAGTAAATGAAAATACTGAAATCATCAAAAAAAAAATCCAAGTATAACTGGACCCATTCAGGTCAAACCCGTGTTATTCAACAGTCAACTGTAATGCCAGTTCCATCCAAACTCTTCTAAGAAGTGAAGGTAATAAGTCATCTCAGTAGTTGAAGAAAAAGACATTTGACAGAATGCAACATTCATGATAAACCTCTCAGGGGACTTGCTCAATCTGATCAAGACTGCATACCAAAAACATCTGCAGCTACCATCACACTAAGAGAGAAGGCATTCAGTCTTCCACTATGAAGATCAGGAACAAGGCAAGGATATCTGCTCTCACCACTCCTATTCAACATAACTGTAGGCCTTCACATATGTAATAAGGCAAGATAAAGACGGCATACAGACTGAAAAGGAAGAAATGAAACTATCTCCATTCACAATGATTTTCTGTACAGAAAGATGAAAATCTAAAAAATGCTAGTGGAATAAGATTAGCAAGGTTATATGACTAGTATATAAATTAAATTTATTTCTATATACTAGCAACAAGTAATGAAAAGTAAAAATTTTCTAAACCACTATAACACTAAATACTGGGTGGGGGGTGCCTGAAAGTGTAAAACTTATAAAACTTCTAGGAGAAACCATAGGGAAACAAAATGTTTGTGAACATGGTTTACACAAAGACTTCTTGGCCAAGGCGTCATGGCCAACTAAGACTTCTTAGGTAACAGAATCAAAGGCACAATCCATAAAAGACTGATTAATCAGTTCGTCAAAATTAAGAATTCCTGCTCTTTAAAAAACAAGCCGCAAACTGGGAGAAAAGTTCACAAACCTTTTATCTGATGAAGGATTTAATTCTGTAACATATAAAGGATTATCAAAACGTAAAAGGAAAACAAACCAACCAGATTTAAGACTACACAGACGATTCAAACACGCTTCATCCATTATGTGCCTGTTAGGACGGCTAAAACCAGAAAATGCATTAACAAATTCTGGCGATGATACGGAGCACTTGGAACTTTTATGTATTCCCGGTGAGAATTCGAAATGATACAGCATAGCTCTAATACCTGGAAAATAGTTCGGCATTTTCTTACAAACATGCCCTTACAATATAACCAATAATTTCACTTCTGGGTGTTCACCCAAGGTTCATACAAAAACATGTACATGAACGTTTAAAACTATTCCTAATTGCCAAAAAGTGTAAAACAACCCACATGTCCTCCAGCAGGCCAGTGGATAAGCAGACCTGTGGTATGCCCGAGTCATGGCCAACTACTTTGCTGTAAAAGGGAACTAACTACTGATACACCCGGCAACACAGATGAGCCTCAAATGCGTTGGTGCTTAAGTGAAACACCCTGGATTTGGTAGGCCACTTACTATAGGGTTTCATTTCTGTGAGAGTCTGGAAAAGGCAAACTATAGGGACAGGGAACACAGTATCAGTGCTTGCTGGCAGGGGGCCCCCGAGCTGTGTCCCTTAACTAGCAATGTGGGAATTTGGGGGGGACGAGGAAACTTCTTTATTGTACTTACAGGGCTGTGTTTGTCAAAACGTGTACCACTATACACTTTTAAGGGTGAGTTTTACTGTAGGTAAACCTTTAAAAAATGACATTTTGTGCAAAAAAAATTAGACTAAACATCTAAATCAGTGGCTTTCAATCTTACCTATCACCACCTGGAAAGGTTTCAAAAAAAAATTTTGCAGAGAATTGGGAGTTTCTCCAATAAATAGCAAAATTAGACTGTTGAAGAAACATTTGTCATCATGACTGAATAGATGACAGCTGAGATCAGAAGTACCTCGGGTCTAGAACCAATTACACCACCATAAGAAAAGAATTCTAAAATACCACACAAGGTAATTAACATGACTGGGGACCATTAGTAACATTTATCAGGGCAGTTTGGCATATTGGTACAGTCTGTCAAGTATTAGAACATTGCTTGTAGTATTAAACAAGTGGGAGAAAATCATACATCAATAGGGGATTAAACAATGACAGCACAGGCAGCTAAAGAGATGTGCATCTATACTGATACGGGAAGATCTAAGATGCAGTGTTGACTGAGCAACTGTTCCAAACAACACACAAAATATGCCATTTCAGTTTTTTTAAGTAGGCTCCACACCCAGCAAGGAGCCAAACGTGGCACTTGAACTCATGACCCCGAGATGAAGACCTGAACTGAGATCAAGAGTCGGATGCTTAACCGACTGAGCTACCCAGGCGCCCCTGCCATTTCAATTTTTTTTTTAAACCCCACTTAATAGACAATATTAAATTTCTAGTGAGTGCATTCGTAGATAGAAAGCAGAGGCTATACAGTAGCCTGATCAGTCCAGTGAATGAAAAATGAACAGTAGGTGTCCCAGGAATTTGGTGAGGACAAGATGTCTCAGCATATTCTGTAGCTTTTGGGGGGAATAAGAATTTGCATTTTAAAATATGTACATGTGGGGGCGCCTGGGTGGCTCAGTGGGTTAAATATGTACATGTGCAAATTGTGTAAGAATTGTATATAAGTTATATGTAATGTAACACACTAATGTACTATATGTCATAAATGGGCTATATATATTAAGTTATACACTGTATATTTTATATGATATGTATACATTATATGCACTTAACAATTTAAGGAATAGTCAAGTAAATACGAGACTAGAGCTTAGGAATGCAAGAGGGTAGAAGAGAAAGTCAAAGGAAAGCTTCCTGAGAGTGGTTGAGATTTGAGAAGGTACATATGCTAATAATAAAGAATACTGGTGATTTTATTTAAAACCTCAGAAAAATTAAAGTAAAGAATAAAATATGAGTAAAACAGGCCTAGGATTAGCTTTGAGACAGTCTGGTGAATGGGAAATGAATGAGGGTATAGATCAAGCATGACTGGCCAAAACTGGTGCAATAGGGTGATCACTAGGGGAGGGTTCATTGCTCTCTTCTCCCTGCTTTCCTGTTTGAGAGTTCCTGTAATAAGCACAGGTGAATGTGGTGAGTATATTTTCCATAAGGAAACATGGACAGTGAAGCAGCATGTGAAAAAAAAAAAAATGTGACCAACAAACTACTAGAAAATAACGTGGCAGCTGACTTTTGGGGCTTTGGAGAAACTTAGTGCTGAAGGCTTTATATATACGTCCAATCTTGCTAGCATCCTGGCGGTTTTTCCTCAATCAGGGTTCCTCACATTAACCACAGAAGACAAACTTGTCAAATTTTGTCAGTTCTCTGAAAGATGAAAAAATAACTAGTACCTTCTAGATCATACTAATAAATTACTTATAATGGATACTTTAGGGAATTAAGGTTTATTTGTCCTGTGAAATTCCAGTTTGGAACTACTGCTAAAAAATGAGTAACACTATGGGGCGCCTGGGTGGCTCAGTAGGTTAAAGCCTCTGCCTTCTGCTCGGGTCATGATCCCAGGGTCCTGGGATCGAGCCCCGCATAGAGCTCTCTGCTCAGCGGGGAGCCTGCTTCCTCCTCTCTCTCTCTGCCTGCCTCTCTGCCTACTTGTGCTCTCTGTCAAATAAATAAAATCTTAAAAAAAAAATGAGTAACACTAGACTGGAAAGGGCACAATACTGTGTAAAAGCACACTATTTTTTAAAAAAGAAAAATGGAGACATATGGAATTGACTAAGTATGGCACAGCAAGGTGATGCTCCATAACTATTGTAAAAAAACAATCACAAATTTGCGAATTCTTATTTTTGGAAAAGTGTACATCAGAATCACCCCTGGAGCTTGTTAAATAGAAATACTCTGCTCTCCAACCCAGACAGTTATCAGTGTCGGCCAGCTGAGAAGTGAAATCGGAAAGGTATATAATTCAGTAGTTACTTTCTTTATAAAGATGTTCCAACTCTTTAACCCACTGAGCCACCCAGGCTCCCCAAGATGTTTGAACTCTTGAAGTTAAACTCTTAACTCATCACTGAACTCTACGTATGAGCATTTTAAAGTTTTGTATCTGTTTTTGCCCCAACTCTAGAGACTGAGAGAAATTAACAGTATGATACGGACAGGAGAAACTCCAACCAAAAAGAGAGGGATTCTTTTGGAAGATGGAAGTGAATCACCTGCAAAAAGAATTTGCCCAGAAAATCATTCTGCCTTATTACGTCGTCTCCAAGATGTAGCTAATGACCGAGGTTCTCACTGAGGTTAGTCGGTTGTACTGAAACGGTCTTTTCGCAAACTGTTCAGCAGCACCGGTTAATGCATGCTAGATTATGGGGCTCGTTTCCTAATCTCCCAGTATCCTTAGGATATCTCTACTCATCCCAACTGCCTTTTTCCTATCACTCAGTGCTTGCCATCAAGGCTGCTTAGAATCCAAACAGGATTTTTTTTTTTTTTTAAACTCTTCAGCAATGCTTTTGCAAGTATTACAGGGAACAGAGCGTGCTCAAACATGTGTGTAAGAGGTCTCTGTTGACGTGCTCTGGCAGAGGGACTGGCTGTCAGTTCATTCCTACCTGTTTTGTGGTCAGCTTCTGGCCCTCATGAAAAGCAAAACAAAAACTTAGAGGTGTTTGTCCCAAAACGCTTGGTAGGAGTTAGGAGGATTTTGCATTCCTGAAACAGAACAAGGGAGAGAGCCCAGATTTGGAGCTCCTAGATTATCCCAAGTCTCCCGTTCCCTTTGTGTAATTCTTCCCTCTCCCCGTTAGGTGTGGTACAGTGTGGTAAGTGCTGGATTGTTTGGTGTGCAATGTGTGAGTGAACTTGTATAAGAAGTGGCACTTTAGGGCTGTAAAAGGCATGATTTTGTAACCCAGATTTTGCTGTATATTTGCGATGGCACTTTCTACAATGTGAACTTCATGGAGTACAAAATTTCCAGGCTAAACATGCAATATCATCTTTGATGCTTTTGTACTTTTTTTAAACTGTTCAAGCCCCAGTAGCCACCTTTGGGCATGTGTTTTAAATTCTCCAGTTTTGTTGTTAGTAGGGATCAGCTGGCTAAGTAAAGATTTTAAATCAAGTTGAATTAAGGCAATATGAAAAATTATGACCTCTTCTTTTGGAGGTAGTTATCTGAAAGACATGTGTCTATTAAGGTGATAAATTTAAGATATCTTTGGGTGTGTTCCTGGCAGTTTAAAAAAATAGATTGGAGAATTTAGGTTTTTATTAGTACCTAGTACCATTTATAAAAATTAGAAATGTTATTTAACAGCTATTGAATTATCTACATATACCTTTATTAATCACTATTGTTCCAGCAGTTTTAAAGTTGAACGAATAATCTTATTAGGGAGAAAATTCAATTGTAAATTGAATCAGTATAAACCAAGTTACTGGGTAACTTCATATTGCTCTGAAAGAAATATGGAACTTACACTGTTCAGTTAGAATAGTGATGCAAAAATATTTATAAAACCTCTTAAGATACTTACTGCTACTGTAATTTTATATGAAAATAAGTGTATTTTTCAATAAAGCATTTATAAGTTAATCTTTGTTTAGTTATATTGAGAAAGGGCTATTTAGTTTCCTGCATAAATGACAAAGAACAATCATTTATTGGTTTATTTTGTTTCTACAAAACACATTAGTCATTCATCATTTAAATATCTGACTTCATTAGAAACCGTTTTAACACTTTCTCCCTCCTGCCATAAAAATACAGTAATTTCCTTTTAAAAAAAAAGAAAAAAAACCCTCAGCTATGAACAAGTGTTCTGGTTTCCTCTCACTCACCTAACGTGTACCTCAGTGATTGACAGGAGTCTGTAAAGCAGGAAGACAGCAGAATGAGGTTTAGATGATCTTCCACTTCCAAGTGCTCATCAGCTACGGAACCTGTTCTCTCTACCTCTCTTCTCGTCCCGACATTATATACAACTGAAACCACGCATGTCAGAGTCAAGAGAGTGCCGAACTCTGCTACTCTATTAGTTTAAATGAACGTAACTTACCTTTAGCATTATATTCAGAAAAATACTTAAGCCTCGAGGCCCCCAATAATTTGGAGTACTCAACTAGATAACCACCCTAAAGACACTTCGGACAGAAGTAATGCGTCACTTAGAGAGAGGTTTCCAAAACTTGCTGTTAGAACCCACGCACACACGGACACACTGATACCAGTCCTTGTTCGCACAGTTTTACTCTTCCGGCAGTCCTTTGCCATCGGTCAGCTCTAACCAGGCCCGAGTCCGGCAGGAAAGTGCACGGTGCACCCGATTCACCAGCGCTTAAGTTGCTACTGTTTTCTCTTCTTTACTGAAAGGTTGTACTGAACCAGGCTTTACCCATGACAGGCCGGCAACATGAACACTTTTATTGTGCTGTTCTTCAGGCTTCTTCTAGGCATAATCAAAAACAGACATTAAACATAGGACTGATGGAGACGTTGGCCCTGTACAAACTCATTTCCCAAAAAGTTATTTGTACATAATGAGTAATCTCCAACGAAGACATTTCAGAAAGGAAACCGTTAACGATTTCAAAAATGGTTATGTACTGACCTTCTGAGTCAGCATCTTCTCTCTGGCTTCATCGTGTACAGAAGGATTCCATGGAGAAAAGCTTAAGGAAGAGAAAAATATTTTAAAACTGCTTTGGCTTACTAATTTTGTAGAATATCCATTTATTCCCTTAACAAAACTTAACAAGGAGCAATAACCCGTTGTGGACATGTAAGTTTTAGATGTGACTCTAGATGATTCTCACAGGGTAACTATCCCTTAGAAAGTACTTACATGTGTCGCATCAGGTCATTTCAGCTTCACAACCATCCCTGAAGTATTATTATTTACAGATGACGAAAGTGTGGCAAATTAAGTCACAGCTCTGACTCACCCAAGTCAGTAAGCACAAAAGTCCAGCCAGTCTGTCCACAGAGGCCAGGCCTCTCACCCTCCGTACCACCAGCCTTCCAGCAGTACGTTTGCCAGAGAGCTCAATCACCAATTCCTCAGGTCGCAGTAATCCTTCGGATGCTTCCGAGATTAAGTATCATAGTGCTAAAGGAACGCGCTATTCACACTATTTGGTCTCCCTCCTTTCCCCAAATCTGAGCATTAGTGGGGAATGTGGCAGTTTAAGAGGGGCTCCAGCTAAAACTGTCAGCTGAAAAGTCTGGACATTTGAACATGCACATGACAAGGATCCTTAGGAAATCAAAGTCACTAAATAGCTTGCTATTGGCACAGTATGCCAGTCAATGTAAAGCTTTTTTTTTTTTTTTTTAAGATTTTATTTATTTATTTGACAGAGAGAGAGAGAGACAGATAGACAGCAAGAGAGGGAATGCACGCAGGGGGCGTGGAGAAGGAGAAGCAGGCTTCCTGCCAGCAGGGAAGCGGGATCGAAACGGGACTTGATCCCAGGACCCTGGGACCTGAGCCAAAGGCAGACACTTAACAACTGAGCCACCCAGGTGCCATGACGTAAAGCTTTCTGTTTTAGGGATACCTAAGAGGTATCAGAAAACGAGCGGCCAACAAATTATAAAGGTTGTAGGCTAACAGATGATACACTCTCCTTTTAAATCCCCATTCTAAGACCACCTGAAACATGGAAGTACAGGATGGCAAAGTGCAGTTTTTCTAGATCGTGGGCCACTTACCTAATTGCGTAGGGGTCTTCTATCTTAGGTTGGTCAAACAAACGAGCCGTGCACATCTTAACACTGTCCACCACTTTGCTTTTAAAAAGCTGAACATCTTTTTCATACCTGTATTAAAAGTTTAATTCAAAAAGTTACCAACGTAATATACTTAGCTGCACTGTCAAATGTATCTAAAAGGACAAAGCAAAGTAACATACAGCACTGCAGCCTCTGGGTTTAGGGGGCTTGAAGTATCAATCTTGTAGAAAACTCTCCTTGCGTACATTAAAACTTGCCAAATGTGATTATGGTTCCGCCTGAAGAGAAACACGTAGGATCACTGAAGTATCGTCCTGCTGACGTAGGTCACCAAAGTAAACCTCATTTACTAACCTCCATTTTGCAAATGCTCTCTTGACATCCAGTTCCCCTGAGGTGGGGTCGACTAGCGGGTGAAAGACGGGAATATCGAACACCAAGCGCTGTATTCAAAGAGAGACGTGTCCTTTAATGGAAGCAAGGAGCTTACTGGGCCCATACAGAGAGGTGTAAGGGGAGCTTCAGGACAAGGCGGTCATGGTGTTTTAAGTCAAAGAGCGGCCTCAAAGGGATACTTCACAACTTCCACCATTTTCCTGTAAAACTCAATTCTGCAACCGAGGGGCAGGCACCCTGTGCTCCGCGGTAGCACAGCACTGCCATGTGCACAGCCAGCCTCCCTCGCACACCCTGAGCAGAGAGACAAGGGACACTAAGGGCAGAGGCTGGCGTGGCAAAAGATGCAACAAAGCACAAAAATCCCCTCCAAAGACGACTACATAGACAAAACATTTTGGGAAACTGAAATCGTTAAGATGAGCTCAGGAGAAGAACCAAGGAATCTTTCAAGCCCTTGAAGTCCTCCTGGGACCCAGCAAAGGAAGGCAGACGACTCCTCACTTACGGGGCAGTCGCCATCCGGGTAGTTATCAGGGATGTAAACTGTAAACTTAAACACACCGTCTTGATACAGTCCGTGCCGTATGAATATCACTCCAAACCACACTGCGGGGAAAAATAAAAACCAGTTAAGACCCAAGTTTGTGTCAGAGAAACCAAATATGCTATAAATTAAGAATAAATCCTCCTTACTTAATGCAGAGCGGTAAGACGGCTGCACGTAGACACCCGGCAGCTTCTGCTTCACGACCAAGGTACTACAACAGAGTAACAACAAAACTGGATGGATGGAAATGACGCGTACAGATAAGACAACCCTACAGTCACTTTTCCAGACAAGCACTAGTCCCCTGACGGGCAGCCAGCAGCTAACACACAAGCCAAGTCCTCACCATCTCACCCAGCCCAGGCTCGTACCCGTGTCCCAGCTTTCCAGATCAAGCTCACAGAGAACCAGGAGCCGGAGCCGGCCCCAGACGAAGAAATAGCCAAGCAGGGGTACACAAAGAAGCAAGTTTTCTTCCCAGAAATCAACTTTCCCAAAACATCACCTTGGAAACCAACCAGTAGGTAATTCTGAACAATGCAAACTGATTTAAATTCTGGAACTTACGTTTTAGGGAGAAGATGTACAATTTTTGCTTTTGTGACTGTGGACAACAGATTTCACCCACACACGCTCAAAAGCCTCCCGAAGCACGATTTTAGGTAGCAAGCATGAACATTCTCCACAGCTGCCATCACTTAGGTGTCATCTCAACCGTGAACACCCGTCCACGTGGCAGAGGGCCGCGGTAGACTTGCAGCGTTCTTGGCGAATCGGGCAGGCATGTGCGTGAGGCGCTCCCCACCCTGCTCTCCCTCTCAAGCGACCCCCACCCCCAAGGGAAGACAAGGGCACTGACAGAGGTGGTACCGGCTCTCTGGGACCTTGTCACCGTGCACCTAAAGGCGTAAGGCTGAGACCAGACCTGGAACAGTGCTGACTTAGGGCCTTAAAACACGTTTAACCGGCCAAGCCTGGATTTTATTGAGACACAGCGTGTTGAACCTTAGTTGTCTGTCTGTATTACCGATTTACCATCACACTTATTTGCAATCCTTTCCCCAAAGCTCGGCACGTCCGCACGCGCGGCCGGCAGATGTAGCTACTGCGGGGAGGCCGTGTGGTGTTCTAATACAGACGGCAGATCTGGGCCACGAGAGACGCCCGTCCGGCCCGCGGCCCAGCCTCAAACACGAGGCCTCCATTATAAAGCCAAAGGGACCACTGTCACCAACCACACTCCGCCAGCAGCGCTGGCGCCTCAGACCCTCTGACCGGCACGACCCGAGCACAGTAAGGGAACGCTTGAGGATGCTGTACCGTGACACAACTGAAGAATTCCTCCTCCACACTTCGGCCCCGGAACACGTGCTCAAACCCCCGCCTGCCGGCCCCTCGAGGTCGGCGCGACCAGCACTCTGGGCGGCGCTCCTCGCCTCCCGCTATGGACGCTGCGACTTCAGTCCGACCTTCAACTTCTGGGCCTAGTGCGGTTCTCACCTGCACAGAGCCTGAACCTTTGTGACTTCCCTGTCACTGCCTACTGCTGCCTCTGCGGGAGTCCAGTCCCCTGTGTAATGCAGGCCCTCAAATACACGAAGGCAGCTTTGATAAGTACTTCCTACGTGGTCTCTTCTCCGAGTTGGCGGTTTCAGTTCCTTCCATTGCTGACTCCTAAGGTCTGGCTTCCTGACCTCTGCCTACTGGGAGCCTCTCCGCAGTCTGTCAGGATGCCTCTTACGAGATGGTCACCACAGTGGAGCACAAGCTCCAGATGGGTCTGACCCAAGAACAGATTCCTGCCTCCCACTGTCCCGTTCTCCACAACCAGCTCCTCAGAAGGGGACTTCCTCACCTCCTGTCAAGGCACACCAAAATTAAGTTACTCAGTTCCTGACCTACTTTAAGTGCTGAGTCTCAGGGTTTTCCTCTTGCTCTCCAAAACAGACGTGAAAATGCAAACCCAGGTTTGCCTTTCAATCTTATTTACTGGATATCGGAGGGGGATGCACCTGAGCTCTAAGACTGAATGACAGAGGACTCAGGCATTTGTGGAGTGCACCGGAATAACTTTCATTTTCCACCTTCAAGGGTCAGGCAGAATCTAACCAGACAGCTTCAGCACTTACAATTCTGCAAGAAGAGAGTATTCCAAGTAGAAGGGTCCATAAGAAGCATGTGTGCCGTTTGTTGACTGTGCGGCTGGGGCGGGGGATGTAGGCTTAGTTATGGGCAAAGCGTTTTTGGGAATACAAGGCAGCTGTTTCTTTGGAGCAGCACGTGGAGGGCTGGTTATCACGTCCCCTGTTAATGCCTTCTCCTCACCGTCAGATCGCTGTTCGAGATGAAGTGGTGAGAATATCTGTTAGCATGAGTCTTAAATCACGAGGGTACCTGTGATACACTCTTATCCTTGACCTGAAAGCTGGAATGACTCTTTCACAAGGACGTTCTAGCATCACAATCAAGACGACTTGGAAGTCCTCTGAGTAGGCAGCCCATTAGAAAAAGAGCAAAGCTGAAGGAAGACTAAAGCAACAGGAAAAAAAAAATTTTAAAGCTACATCTGAGAAAAACAACGCCAGTATTTACAGGATGTATATGAAACAAAGAAACTGTTCCTTCTGGTGACCCCAAAAAGAGGGCAAGGGGTTACTTAGCAATTAGACAACCCTACGAGAAGAGTCCCTTGGCTCTTGGGTGCTGTAAAAGGTCAGGTGTGAAGCAGCTCAAAGCAAACAGGAGAGGTGACTGAACCTGACTGCAGTCACACCACCTGGCGTGAGCACCTCGAGAGCTTAGAAACAGCAAAAGGAGCTATGCTCTCCCTTGCGCTGCTCTGATTCTGATCTTGTCCCTGATGGAGATGATCCCCATCTAGACTCTGCCCAGCACAGCCAGCCAGCCTGAGTCAAAGACAAAGGTCTACATGAGTCAGAGACGAAACCACCAGCTCATAGGCACTTCCTTGGCTCAAGTAGAGCCAAAGGCTGTTTAAATTACCTGCATTAAAAAATGGGTATCACGTACATAGGAAAAAAAGAGGATTCCCGGTGGTGGTCTCTTAGAGGTGGAGTTACAGGTTATTTTCATTCTCTGTCTGCATTTTTAAAGTTTTCTTAAAATGTACTGGTTTTGCGATTTAAAAATAGACCTTTTGTTTGGAGAAAATAAACCCATACCCTCAAGTCTGAGCTGACCACATTGGACTGGTCTTTCTCAAAGCTTCTCTGACTGTGGAATCTTGCAAATTAGTAGAAAGACTACTATAATAACGTGTCACAAATTTCATCCCGTGTAAATATACCCTAAAAAATAATCTTAGAATTGTGATTACCAGGATGATTTTCCATTTGAGATGCCATCCCACTCTCAGAAGCTAACTTTAATGAGCAAAATAAATTATTTCTCAAAAGTAAAACCTAGAGGTGCCTGGCTGGCTCTGCTGGAAAAACATAGGACTCTTGATCTCAGGGTTGTGAATTCAGGCCCCATGCTGGGCATAGAAATTACTAAAAAAATAAATAAAATTTTAAAAAAAATAAGCAAAGCCAGGTAATTTTGTTAAGATTATAGGCAACTTCAGTATGAATTATTCTTGACCTCTACTTTGACTCAAAGGGATTTCCTCGTTAAATTTATTAACTATACCTACTTTGCGGACAGAGCTTGCAGACATACTCCAGAAAGGGTTCATAACGTGGACTCCAAACAAAGAAATTCAGTGGTCTGTGTCATCAAACTTCTGTCCTCAGAAGTCGCTTTACCTAAAAATGAGATGGGAAAACACCAACAGTTAAGATTTCCAAAACAGTTAAATACTAAATTTGACACTCTAAATAAAAATTCAACATAATGTTCTAGAATATATAGTTACAAAAATTAGAGGGAAAAAAGTCTTCAGAAAGTTTCCTTTAGCAAACCCCTCCTTCTTCTGAATCCAGTTTCTTTCCCACCTTTAAATGCCTACGAGAATCTTTGCAATGAGCCCTTGGCCAGGATTCAGAATATTCAGTGACACAGTTCAGCTTCGGTGCCAGAACCAGAAGTTGCGGATGGACTTACAGTTGCTACTAGCATACATAGGCATTTGATTATAAGGACAGGCAGGGGCAGGGAACGCTGAACCCACATACACAAAAGGTCTGTCACTGTCCAGAGTTATGGGAATTAAAGAGCCAAGGGGCTGATTTGTGTCTTACAGTTGTTTTAAATACAAAATTATTATTCCCTCCAAAACTAGTAGCCAGAGACATAACAGAGAGAAGGTAGAGCAGGTAAGAGAGAGAATAAATGGGTCCTGGCAGGATCATCCCCGAGAAATGGTCTTTTTCTGTGCTTAATGTGTGGAAACTACAGGATTAGATACTGAAGGAATGGCCAAGCAGTATATACAAATGCGAGAGAGGAGTGCAGAGACATTTCACAAATAAATCTCCCAGCAAAGCTTCAAGTACTGGACAAGAAAGTATGCCTCAAAGGTCACAGAGTCAGTGGGTCATTTACTAAAAATACAGAGGAAGAGGCAGAGGAAAAGCAGCAAGACAAGCTGTAAGAAAATATTCTCCGCTCTGATGATTTTCTCCAAGCTCGGTTATGTGGAAAACAGAGCTCCTTCTCTGAATTCCTACTTGCACCAAATGAAAAGGCTAAAGGCTAAAAGGGTCAAAACTTAGCAACATTCTGCTAAATTCATAAGAAGCATATTATGAGAAAAACCCATACCAAATGTCCCCAACAGCAAAAATTTGTTTTATGACAAGCCTATGATATCCGCAGGTAGGTACCAAGTTTCCATACCTCAGCGGTGCCAATTACTGCTGTTTTCCTTGCCACGACACAATGCCACCCAGTAATTAAATCAAAGGAATGAGGCTCCTGGTTCCTCCACTAACCTGTTGACTTACACCCACTATAGAGCAACTTTTTGCAGAGAGCTCTCCACAAACCTGCCTTTAAAGGTGACTAGGGCACAGGAGAATGGTTGGGTCATCAAAACTGTGTGCGGGCATCTTCCCGTTTGGCCCAAATGAAATTGTTGGTTTTTCAGATCCAGAGTAATGTACGGCACCCTGCTGTCATCTAGGATACATCTGACTAACAGAGGATCCCCTCCCCTTGGGACGCAGTAAACACCATGTAAATTTCCTGGAGTGATTCATCCACCTGTATGGTCCCCTCCAAATCTAACATCTAAAGATTCTATGCCTCTGCCTTTAAGAATCCAAACCTGTCCCCCCAGTTCCTGTTACCTTTCAGCAGGAGGTAGTTTCTACTGCTGCCTGTGTGGCCAGTAGCACCATCATCACCTGAAGATTAACTACTCGGTTTATTAGACGTCCAGTCTACCCAGACAGAGTTCAGCATTTTCCAATAGGAGTGACAGATGGAAGGAAGCCCTAGGGCACAACTGAAGAATTTCTGCTCGTTTGGCCATACAAACCAAACAGGACGGTCTTCCTTTACGTCGTACAGCTGAGAAATAAGTGTCCTGGACCTGTACGAATGATCTGAACATGGCTTGAGCCAAAACTCAGAAGGGTGCTGCTTTCCTACGTGCCACAGTCCCTAAATGGCCACCAACTTAATACATCACCCGAAAAGCCTTAATTCCACGTTAAGAGGAGACAAGAGTACGCCACCGGGAAAGGACGAAAAACCTCGGCCCTGGCCGGGATCGCGGCGGACAGCGGGGACCGGCACCCTCGCCCAGGGTGGAGATCCATCTCCGCACACACACGGAATCCGGACAAACCTGTCTTGGGGTGATGCAAGGCGGGGGCCGTGTCCCAGCTTCGCAGCCAGTTCGAAGCCGGCCCGGGGCCCGCAAGCCCCTCCGGTGGGGAGCTGAGGGCCTCCAGGACTCGAGGACGCCCCGCCTCAACGAGGGCGCAGGACGGAGGCGGGGAGGGCGGGCCGCGGACGGAGCGAGCCGGTCCGGCCCGCCTCCCTTCCTCAGGCAGCGGGGCCCAGCACCCGGACAAGCCCCCCAGCGCCAGCCTGCGGCCCGCGGCGCAGCAGGTGCCTGCAAACCCGGCAGGTGCCCGGCCCCGCCCCCGTGTCCCAGCGCGGCCGCCGTCGCTACGGAGTCGAGAGCTCCGGGTAGGGCGGACAAATGCCGGGCGGAGGACACTAGCGGCCCAGGTTTAATGATTCCACGGGCCTCCCGTCCCTCCCAGCAGTGCACCTCACCTCGGCGTTTTCAACGCAGTGCTCCCGGCAGCTGAGTGCCGTCGCGGCCCCACAGCATCTCTGGCCGCAGCACCAGCCCGGCCCCTGCCTGCTCCCCGCCCCGCCCTGCTCTCGGTGTCGGGCCCCGCCCTCTGCCCCACGCCCCTGGGCCCGGATGCTTCCGCCCAGCCTCCCGACGCCAACTGGCTGCCATACCAGTCCGTCAAGGGCGTTCTTCCGGGGGCGTTGGGACGACTGCACTCCACTCTGCCAATCAAATCAGCTCCGCTCGGGTGGGGCAGCACTTGACCCTCCCCTTACGTAACAGCGCCTAGAGTGAACTGTCAGTCACGGAAATCTCGGCCCCGGGGGAGGGACGGGGAGGAAACAAACAAGCACCTGAGCGTAATTGGCTACGACATCCGTCAGTCATCATAGAGGCCCGCCCACAGGTTTGTGCGTGGCCACTGCAGCCATTTAGGCAGGCTGTGACTGCAGATTTTCTGAGTCCCCGCGGTGGCAGGGCCAGGGCGGGGCCGGCTTCTCCGAGAGTGAGCCCTGAGGGAGGGCTCGGCCGGCGGTGGGAGCACCCAGGGGTGGGGGGGAGCGCTACGAGCCCCGAGACCCCCTCGTCTCTCCGGAGTGGTGGTGGAGGGGGCGCCAGGGTGGCTGACAGGTCAAGGGAACCTCCTAGAAGGTTTTATGTCACGTTGAGAAACGCAGTGTTACCGGTCACAGAATGGAGGAGCGCATGGTGGGAGCTCAGCCCTGTCAGCGCTTGGCGGTAGTGCTGCCAGAGGAGCTTGTTAAAAATGTACCAGACTGAAGCTACAGAACCCGAATCCAGGGGGGCGGTGGGCGACAGGAGTTACATCTGCCACAAGTTCCTCTGGTGCGCGCTGAAGGCGGGGGACCTCTTCCATGGCAACAGAGCTCCTGGTCCCTAAGTCTTTTGACCCCACAAACCCTCACTCTGATCCAGAACACTTGCACCCCGTCTAACCCTTCACTGCTCGAAAGTTTGTCACGGAAGCCACTCCCGGATGCAAAAAAAAAAAAAAAAAAAAAAAATCAAAACTCAGCCGGCCTTCCAAGGCACAGCCCCTGGCGGCCTCCTTCCCACGTTCCCCTCTCATTTCCCACCTCCGTCTCCAGCCCCATTCCGTGATGGCTGCCCTTTTCTGAGGATGGTGCCCTTTCCCCGGGTGCCCTTCCCATCTGCACCCGACTCAGGGTCTTACAGTCCTCAGAAGAGAAGTCTTCTCTGATCAGGTGGTTCCGTTTGGGATTGCTTTTGAGATCCTGGTAAAAATGACCTCGAATGGCAGGCAGCCAGACTCTCCTCTTGTTAATCCCCGGGGCTGGTTCTGAAACCCAACTTCCTCCCCTAGCTGAAAGCACTCCGGAGCCGCTTCCTTTTGTCCAGGCTGAGTACACTTAGGAGTGTTGTCCTGCCCTTAATGTTAGCTTCAGTCAATATGAAGAGAGAGGCAAGCAGGAAATCCTTTCCTCTGGCCGCAGGTGGTCTCCTTGGCACCTCTCTGGCCCAATCCCTCCCCACCTTGTTTGCAGGCTCATTATCCTCTCCCAGACTGAGGTTAACCCTCCACTCTCTCCTTGGCCAGCTCATTCCTTCCCCCAGGACTCATGTATGTTACTGCAGCCCAGATCTCTCCACTGAGCTTCCGTTGCTCACGTCCAATTGCCCACAACTGCACTGGATGCTTCAGGCAAGCATCGGTTAGAATCCTTGGGGTGGCACCTGCCAGAAAACCCAGCTCACACTGGCTTATATAGCAAGGGGATTTATCTCACAAGGTAGGGCAGGCTCTGGGGGCTGGTGCCCTGTGCTTCAGACAGAGGCATACCCAAATGTGACAATGCTTAGCAAAATAAAAGGATCCTTTTCTTCCAACCTTTTCCAAAGAGCAAGAATACCTTATCCGGAAGGGGTCCAGAAGAATGCCCACGTTCCAGTGACCAGAGAGGAGTCACTGGGTCTCCATCCACAACTAAATCAGTCAAGAGCAAGTGGAATGAGACTGCCGTGATGGGCCAGAGCTAGTCAAGGTTTACTTGCCCTTTAGGGAGGGTGGTGACATAATCAGATTTGCATTTTGAGAAGGCCACCAGAGTAGAACACCATTTGGGAAGCCACTGCAGTCGCTGAGCAAGGGACAGCTGCACAAAGATAATGGTAGAGAAGGAGAAGGGGATGCATTGGAGAGAGATTTAAGAGGTAGAGTGGACAAGCCTGGGCCAGAGAGATAAGACACGGGGGATATGGATACAAAAACAAAGGAGGTATCATGGAGGACGCCTAGATTTTTGGCCTGAGCTATGGGGTGGATGGTGAGAACATTCACCAAGATGAGTGACCGTAAGCCATGCTGTTTATGGGAGGGTGGGAAATGGGGGAAAGTTCTGTTTCCGATAGGTAATGTCAGGGGTGTTTCTATGAGTACTGTTGCTTGTGTACCTGATATCCACATCCCTCTTCTTCATTGTTGACAGGTCCTCGATGTTTATTGAGGAGTCCAACCCTTCAGTGTTTCCCTTCAGGGTTTCCCATAGCTCTTAGGACAAGTGGCATGGCTGGGACAGCACCTGTCCAGCCCCATCTGCCCCAGACTGCAGTAACTTGCATTCTTTTAATTTCTAAGGTGTGATGCTCTCCCACCGCACCCCACTGCAAAGGTGGGGGCCTTTGAACTGGTTGTCTCCTTTGCCTGGAACCTTTTTTTTCTCCCCTACACAGATCTCAGCTGAAACATCACTTCCTCAGGGAGAATTTCCATTTTTGGGAGAGGACTTATTAGTGTCTGTCTCCCTCACTACACGGGAAGCTCCACGAAGTCGGGACCACGTGCTTCTCCCTTCATGGTCTCCCTGACAGCCAATCCAATGCCTGGATGTAGTAGGTATGCAAGAAGTATTTGACAAGTGAAGGGCAGAAGCAACTAAAGTAAATTTAAAACCTGCATGCCCCCAGCTTTGCATCAAGAAAAGTAGGTCATTATGAAAACAAGGATGATGGACTCCAAGAGAAATGAAGCAGCCTCAAGGCACCATTTTCTTAAGAGTGAAGTAGATACTCTTCAACATGGTGTTGGGAACACGGGGCGGCTACAAGCAAAAGAATGAAACAGGACCACTTCCTCACACCATATACAAAAACAAACTCAAAATGGATTAAAGATCTAAATGCAAGACCCGAAACTATAAAAGTTCTAGAGAGAGAACAGGCAGTCATTTTTCTGACATCAGCGGTAGCAACATTTTCCTGGAGATCTCTCCCAAGGCAAAGGAAACAAAAGCAAAAATAAGCGATTGGGATAACAGCAAAATGAAAAACTTCTGCACAGCCAAGAAACAATAAAACTGAAAGGCAACCTGTGGAATGGGAGAAGACACCTGCAAATGACATAGCCAATGAAGAACTTCTAAATCTCAACACCCAAAAGCAGATAATCCAATTTTAAGATGGGCAGACGACACGAACAGACATTTCTGCAAAGAAGACAACCAGACGGCCAACAGACACATGGAAAGATGCTCAGCATCACTCGTCATCAGGGAGATGCCGATCAGCCACAAGGATCCACCACCTCACATCGGTCAGAATGGCTAACATCAAGAACACAAGAAGCCATAAGTGTTGGCAAGGATGTGGGGAAAACGGAACGCTCTCGCGCTGTTGATGGGAATGCAAACTGTTAAAGCCACAGTGGAAAACAGTATAGAGATTTCCTCAAAAAATTAAAAATAGACCTATCCTAAGATCCCAGTAATCACACTACTGGGTATTTCCCCCAAAATAGGAAAACACTAATTCAAAGGGATACAAGCACCCCCATCTTTATAGCAGCATTGTTTACAATAGCCAAGACATGGAAGCAGCCCAAGTGCCCATCAGTAGATGAATGGATGAAGAATATGTGTGTGTGTGTGGGGGGGGTGTGTTTGCTTTATTTATTTATTGGAATACTACTCAGCCATCAAAAAGAATGAAATCTTGCCATTTGCAACAACAAGAATGACGCTAGAGAGTTTAACACTAAGTGAAATAGAGAAAGACAAATACCATATGATCTCATTCATATATGTGGAATTTCAGAAATAAGCTAAAGTGAAAATAAAGAGACAAACAAACTCTTAACTGGAGGGAGGAAACTGATGGTTATCAGAGTGGAGAAGGGTATGTGGGTGGGGGGGAGGAGGTCTGGGTGAAATAGGGGATGGGGAATAAAGAGTGCACTTATCATAATAAAAAAAAATAAAGTGAAAATCTTAGTAGCTACATCTATTAGCACTTTAGAATAATACTTAATGTTTTTTCTTATCTGCATTATAAAGCTTTGGTCTTGCCTTTTTATTTATGTGTAAACCAAGGAAACATGAAAACAAAACAAAATTAAAATATTTAAGGTACTGAGGGGCGCCTGGGCAGCTCAGTCATTAAGCATCTGCTTTTGGCTCAGGTCATCGTCCTGGGATTGAGCCCTGCGTCAACAGGAAGCCTGCTTCTCCCTCTCCCACTCCCCCTGCCTGTGTTCCCTCTCTTGCTGTATCTCTGTGAAATATAAAAAAAAAAAAAGTATATAAAGTACTGAGAAAAACCCCACCTGAGTCTAAACCTTACCTATAGAACATTTTCAATTACTTCATTATTCTAAATTTTTAGAACGTATCTGGTATTGGTATCAAAAAATACCATTCTTGATGCCAGACATTTTTAGATTTTATTTGAGAAAGAGAATGAGAGGGAGCGATCAGCAGGAGAAGCAGACTCCCTGCTGAGCAGGGAGCCCAATGCAGGACTTGATCCTGGAACTCCAGGATCATGACCTGAGCTGAAGGCAGTTGTTTAACCAACTGAGTCACCCCAGCACCCTTGATGTCAGACTTTTTATAAAAGATTTTTTTAAAAAGATTATTTATTTGAGAGAGAGGCAGTGAGAGAGAACATGAGCGAGGAGAAGGTCAGAGGGAGAAGCAGACTCCCCGTGGAGCTGGGAGCCCGATGCGGGACTCGATCCCGGGACTCCAGGATCATGACCCGAGCCGAAGGCAGTCATCCAACCGAGCCACCCAGGCATCCCAAGATTTTATTAATTTGAGAAAGAGTGCATGCACAAGCCGGGGGCGGGGGGAGGGAGGGAGAGGGAGAAGCTGGCTCCCTGCAGGGAGCCTGACATAGGGCTTGATTCCAGGACCCTGGGATCATGACCTGAGCCAAAGGCAGAAGCTTAACCAACTGAGCCACCCAGGCACCCCCACTGCTGTTGGACTTAATAGATACATCGGCTCTACGAGCACTCTGGGTTCCTGCTCATGTTCTAATCGGCAAAATATTCACTGAATCCCTTCTTCCTTTGGTCCCTCGGAATTTAATTGTACAAAGCTTTTAGGTCACTGATTTACAACTAAAGGAAGGCCTTAACAGAAGGAAGGGCTAAAATGATGTTTAGTTGAAATATACATATGCATGCACGAGCATTAGTGCAACCCACTTGCCCCTGACTCCTTGGAAAGGTGGGTTCCTATTACGTGTGGTAGATGCGTCACTGTCTGCAATTGTTATTCAGGACACAGGAGATGTGGGGCGCCTGGGTGGCTCAGTGGGTTCAAGCCTCTGCCTTCAGCTCAGGTCATGATCCCAGGGTCCTGGGATCGAGCCCCACATCGGGCTCTCTGCTCAGCAGGGAGCCTGCTTCCTCCTCTCTCTCTGCCTGCCTCTCTGCCTACTTGTGATCTCTGCCTGTCAAATAAATTTTAAAAAATCTTAAGATATAGGAGATGATTCCATAGCTATAAACTTTCACAGGTCAGAAAATCATTAACACAGCAAAACCATGATTTTATGGATAGTAACATTTAGTACGAAGCTGTAGTAGGCATTTTTTTTAAGTGAGTGGATTCAAGGGAGGCTATCAATAATCCTATAATCAACAATGATCCTTAGAGATGGCAGAAATCACGAATTTTTGACAATGATTGAAGTTTGAGAAACACTGCTGTGGAGGGATGATGTGGCTTTTGTCCTTTCTGCACCTTCATGGATCGTTACAATTCTTGCCATCACATCACAATTCATGGTTTGGAGTTGTACCATATTTTGTTCCCCTGCCCTAGTCCCCAGAACTTTCTTCCCCATTAGTTGCTGAGTGGCGGCATGGACAGATGGGGGGATGATGGCTGGGCAGATAAGGGATGAGTTTTACAGACAGACTACAAATATTAAAATCAAAAATCAGAGTGGCTGACGGACCACTGTGAATATTGATGCTTTAAGGAAAGGCAAGCAACCTACGGCAGTGCGCTCACAGCGGGCTGCAGAAGAAGAGATTTCCTTTTCTTATCTAGCAGCGATCTGAACATACAGAACACTGTAGACAACCACTCACTCCTCTCCACGCTTGCTGCCAAGTCCACCGCCAGCCACAAGAACACTCTTCTCTTTGATTGGCGTTATCTTTGCAAAAACCCCTCACTCTGTGGTTGCAAAGCATTTGGAAAGATGATAAAGTCTTAACTTCAGCTGGAGTGGCAGATTCTGACAAAAAGAGAGAGAGAGAGAGCGCAACATTTATCCACTGCTCAATAATTCAGGGTCTGCTGGGGGCAGGGCACTGCTCCAGACAAGACCCCTTCCTTTTTTTTTTTTTAATTTTAATTTTGTAAGATTTTAATTTTTTTTGGCACCTTCCTTTCTTACAGTTGATGAATGGTGAGTCATGAAGGACACCTTAGGGATCTCAGTGTCTGTCACCCAAAGGAAATGACATGGTCACCCATCGTCTCTTCCAACTTTTTACTACAAAAACTGTTGGTCACACAGAAACGTAGAGCTTATGACCATCCTTCTATACACTACCTCGATTCAACAGTGGTTAATGGTTTTGCTGTATTTTTCCTAATTTTTTTCCTTCTCATATCATTTATAAATAAGTTGCAGTCATCATGACCTTCACTCCTAAGTACTTCAGCATGTCTGTCCTAAGGGCAGACATTTCCCTATGGAACCACAGTACCACAGTCACCCTTGAGAAAATTCTCTAAATCCCTTGCCTCCATAGAGGCCCACACCTACTTAAACTACCCTGATTGCCACACATCATGGAGGAAAAAAAAAAAAAAGTTTATGGTTTTTATTTTTGTAAGCCAGGATCCAATCAAGTTTCACTCATTACAGCTGGTCTCGTCAATCCTATATTCTAGAAGCCATGACACGGACTATCCCGACAGGTCAGGATGTTTCACTTTCTGGATTTCTCATGATGTTGTGTAGCTTGGTCCTCTCTCCCTGTATTTCTTTCGAACTGTAAGGTCTGGAGACTTGATCGGAATCACCATTTCTGGCAGGGGTATTTCCAGACCGAGAAGCTTCTAGGACTTTGTCACTACTGATTTAGCAGGATCGCATCCTAGTGATTAGGCGTGAAATATGCTCCGTGCTAACACAAGTTACTTGAATATCGGGTCCCGTCCATGGGAGTCAATTTGAAGTTTTCAGTTGGGTATTTTGGCCATTCCTACCTACTGCTCTGAAGGCTGACTTACTGCCGATGACTCTGTTCTCACAAATACTGAGGAGTCTGGAAATCACACTTGCTCTTATGACCACTTGGTGGGGTCCCTGGTGAGGCTGAATCCATGTGAAGAAGCAACAACGTGGTTCGGAAGACATGGAGGTAGCGAGCTGCCTGCTAATGAAGGTTAAAGAATTTTTCTAAGGTTTTATTTATTCATTTAACAGAGAGGGAGAGTAGAAGCAGGGAGAGCAGCAGGCAGAGTGGGCGGAAGAAGCAAGCTCTCTGCTGAGCCAGGAGCCAGATGTGGGACTTGATCCCAGCACCCTGGGATCAGGACATGAGCCGAAGGCAGCCGCTTAACAAGCTGAGCCACCCAGGTGTCCTAGCCAGTGAAGGTTAAGGGAGGGCAAGCAGGGGACGCCTAAGGAGGGATGTTGATGGATTTCCCCCTTCAACATTGGCTGCTTGGAGCCTGACTCGGGCCTCAGGTCCCTGCTAACTGGTACACTGTACACTCCTCTCTCTCATCACTTAACGTGTGTAGAAGTGAAAACAACGGCTGCCCAAGAATGGGAAAGCCAGGTACACAGCTCTGTGTGCGGGAGCGTGAATCCACACGGATGGGACAGCAGAGACTGGGACTGAGGACCCCCTTCGGCTCATAGCAATGCATTTTTGTTTTCCCCAATAGCAGTTGGCAGTTTCTCCTGACACCGTTTAGACGGGCCTTCCCTTTCAACTGACACTAAAAAGCAAACCATTCTCTGCTCTAACTTGTCTCTAAGCCTGGGAAGGCGCTGGGTGAGTTTAAATAACCCGTGGGGAAGGGCCCGCCCTCCTCCTAGTGGATGGTCGCGCGCCCTCTGGTGGGCAGCGGGAAGAATGCATGCAGCAAAGCCGAATTAATTTACCTGTTTCTCGAATGATGACAAGTACATTAAAAACACACACATTTCTTTAAAAAAAAAAAAAAAAATCCTGCTTCAACGTTTGCATTCCTAAGAAGAAAAATCCTGCCTAAAACAGTTTTCTATTTCCCTTAGACAAAGTACTTACTAGTCTCAAGCAGGGGAACGTTCCCTTTAGAGCCTCAAGCACACAGAGAAGAGGAACGGATTCAAAACGGATTCCTGACCCTTTCCTCTAAGATTCCTTAAATATCCTGTAGGTATCCTCTCAGAAACTGTTCTTCAGGGCTGTCCCGCCTAAGAAAATTCATGCCACTAGCCCCCAGAGCCTCTCCTTTGGCACCCCTGTCATCATTGGCTTTATCCCTCTGCCCCCTACGTTCCTCCTTCCATCAAAACCGGAACGTGGAAGCCTCATTCCCTAAAACGAAAATGACTAGCCACGATTCAACCCTTCCGCACCTGCTTAGGGCTCAAAGCCCCAGAGCCTCAAAGGGTTGAATCACTAACAGTGATTTCCAGCATGGGGCCAGAGCACAGGGAGGAAGTCTGTCCTCTAGGGACGGGCTGGGAAATGAGGGGACCGGGATGGGATTAGGAGGGTTTGAGGGCAGAGCGTGAGAAGAGGGTCACTGCAATTCCCTCCCTAGGGCCACTCTCCTGGAGCCACTGCCCAGTAGAAGGCCAGCCCTGAACATACCCATGGGACGAAGGACCGGCTGGTAACCTGGGGGGAATGGCGTCACTGACTGGGTATGTGTTTAGGTCAGTGGCCCCAGGGAGGAGCGCACTCCTAGTGATCCAAGTTCTGCAAGAGTCAGGCTGGTACCCCCGGGGGTCATGGGATCCAGCTTTGCAGGACAAATATTTACTTTAATCATTCCTCCAGTCAAAGCTGCGCTGGTCGCCCCAGACTGGTGGGATCCGCAGGCTCCTTCCAGAAGGCGGATTAGCCCCAGGGGATGAGCCCTCTGGGGTTAGGGGGAAATCCTAATGACTGAGAAGTTTTGGGAGAAGACCTGCAACCCCGGACCACCATCCATCCGTATCTTCACAACTAGTATCCCAGTATCCCTGTTGACTGCGATCTTTCTACCTGAAACCACACAGCAGAGGGTGCAGGGGGCCTGTCTGCCACGACCTGGGGGTCCGCCTCTTTCTCCTCTCTTTTGGAAGAGCCACAGGCACTTAACACAGCCCTTTGCACCCAGTGTAGCTCTGTAGAAATGTAGCTGATTAGAGGGTGTGTTGCTATTGGATCCTGGCCAGAAATCTCCGCAGTAAAATGCAAGGTCACATTCATGGAGAGGAAGGAGAGCAAGGGACTATTCTGCATAACACACAATCCCTAATTCATCCGTATGCCTCTGCTGTTAGGACCCTGGTCCGAGCCACCATGACCTCTGACATCTCACCGAGATGACAACATCAGGCTCTTCTCTAGGCTCTGGCTTCCTCTGCTTCCTCTCAGTCTGTTCTCAACATGGTGGGTAGAGAGGGTTTATTAAGCCTCAGGTCAGGCTGTGTCACTCTACTCAAACCTTCCAGTGGCTTCCCATCTCCCAGTCTAGGAGATCCCAGGTAATCTAGCCCCTGCCACCCACTCATCTGGCCCCAGCTGCCTCTGACTTCATCCCCTAAAATGATTCCCCTTCTTACTCCATTCCAGCCTCAATGGACTCCACTCTTCCTGGAATAGGGCAGCCAGGTGCCTGCCTCAGGGCCTTTGCACTCACTACTTCCTATATTTGGACTTCTCTGTCCTCAGATATCCATGCGGTTCACTCTCTTACTACTTCAATTTTTTCCCCCAGTCAAGAACATGGCATTCATTACACTGGGCTATTATCAATGTTGATACAGGAAAGTGATATGACTGGCTATTTTGTTCTTAAGTGGTATCAAGAGCTGCACTGAAATCTCCCCATCTCTGCTGATACCAAATACCACAGCTACCAAAACAATTGCCAAAACACCAATTTCAGTATTTCAGATTAAAACGACAAAATGCTTCGTTAAGACAAAATTGTGAGTAACTGGATTTTTTCAGAGTAGAATTTCCTTATATTTGCGAACTAGAAACGTGCAGAGCAAAAGTAAAAGATCTACGAACCCACATAGAAGGGTTGTTCTGATTTAACATTATATAGTTTCCTTTTTAAAAACCCACTTTACAGGGGCGCCTGGGTGGCTCAGTGGGTTAAGCCTC
>PISX010008256.1:0-82788 GCA_004024625.1 Mellivora capensis | reverse complement strand
GAGACTGAGACGGCACAACAATGAAACAAACACAAGGCAGGCTCTTAACTGGAGGCCATACTGTACAAAGGAAAAAAAAACCTGCAAAGTTCCTTAGGGGGAGCAGTTGGTGCAATCAAAGTTAGAACTGTGCATTAGATAGTTGTATGGTATGAACATCAAATTTCCTAACTGTGATAATCATATTATGTTTACATGGAATTTGTCCTTTTTTGTGAGTTTTTTTTTTTTTTTTTTTTTTTTTTTTTTTTTTTTTTTTTTTTTTTTTTTTTTTTTTTTTTTTTTTTTTTTTTTTTTTTTACAGATATACATGCAACTATTGGGGGCTGAAATGTTACAAGGCCTATAATTAGCTCTCAGATGCTTTAGCAAATACATGAATTAATGATTGAATGGAAAATGTATGTTTATTACAGAAAGAGAAGAGGGAGATTGAGCAAATGTGACAAAAATGTTAACAATTGGTGAATCTGGGAGAAGGTCTAGGAGTGTTACTGTGTTATGCTTTTTTTCACTCTGTAAGTTTGAAATTTTCCAAAATAAGCAGGGGGTGGGGGAGGAAGAACAGAAGCCTATACGTGAGAGACAGGGACAGCTGTAGGAATCCACTCCCATCCCACCCCTTGCTACCTTGGGTCAAAGAACACACATACCCAGCTGTCCCTATGGATGGGTACTGCTACGTCTGCTGACACAGCCTTGACCATATAGTGATATTCTGGGATGTCCAGAGTGTTTCTGTACAGGGCCAGTGGGAGGGGAATTCAAGCGGCTGTAAAAATGTGTGCTGCAATTCATCAGGAAGGATGACAAGCCCACTGCAGGGACGGCACAGACCCCAGGGCTCCTCAGGGAGCAGTCACAGATCTCCAGTCATATGTCCATATTTATCAGCAGCCTTGACAAGGGATATGGAGGAGAGAGAGGAAGGAAAAAATATTCTCTCACCAAGCATTATTGGTGGAAGATGAATTACTCAGCATATTTTTTTACAACCACCAGCCTTGGAGACCCATTTAGCCTTGAATTCTTGGTCCAACTTGGGAAGGATACTAAGCATCTAATTCAGAACTCCTAGCCCTGCCTATTTGGATTCTGGTGGCAATCCAAAAGTTTGTTCTGTTTATTTTTTTTAATTTTCTGAAGGGAATTACCAGCTCTTCCCTATCATAAGTTTGAAGAGGTCCTTTCGATCCTGCCCCCAGGAATGGACCAGACTGTGGACTGTGTCACAAGCCTGACATAAACTGAAGTGTGTGTGTAGGCTGATGTGTTTCAGGAACATGTTTCCAGTGTAGGAAGAAGACCCTCACAGATCAAGCATCCTGAAGCAGAGACCTGCCTGCCTCCATCCTCCCTGGACCTCCAGGGAGAGCCAGATTTGATGTGGCTTTTGGCTAGAGGAGAGGGAACAGACTGTGCTGGGGAATTGGCTATTTGAATAGTCTGCTTAAAAAAAAATGTGGGCTGGCAAATTTTGATGTCTTTACAAGGCTGCATGTAAGACAATTAAACCCAATTTATCTTAAAAAATTACTTCATGTATCTGACTATAGATGTCAGCTTCAATAAAGTCATAAAATCCTAACTAACACCTTATACCTTTTAGCTGTTGACTCAATGTTAACAACCGGAAAGTCACAGACTCTTTATTCCAGGCCCAATTTTAGGGCAGACTCTCTTATAAGATGGAAAAAAAATCACTAACTTTATTACACCCCATCAGGTTATTCAATCATTGGAGAATAACAATCCTAACCTTTCTTTCAGATGACTCTAAGGGGTGACTAATAAACATGAAGGAATCTTGCCTGAAAGTTACCAAATATTATATAAATTTGTATGGATTAAAATAATTCAACCAATTTTGTCCTAATATTAGGGTTTGGACTTTATGCAATATATTTTAAAAATCTCCTTGCTAATTTTTTAAACAAGGAAATTGATACTTTTTTTTTTTAAGATTTTATTTATTTATTTGACAGAGAGGTAGAGAGCACAAGTAGGCAGAGGGGCAGGCAGAGGGAGAGGGAGAAGCAGGCTCCCTGCCGATCAGGGAGCCGGATGTGGGACTCGATCCCAGGATCCGGGGATCATGACCTGAGCCGAAGGCAGCCGCTTAACCAACCAAGCCACCCAGGCGCCCCAGAAATTGTCACTTTTAAGATAGCAATTTTTAAAGACAATTTTCAGAAAAATAATAGAAGGTGAAAGTAGATTTTTTTAGCTGGGATCAAAATTATCAAGTGATAGTTATTTGTATGACTGGAAGCCCCAAAGAAAATGAAAGAGCTCTATAAAAATACATAGACTGATCTAAGGACAATTTGGAAACATGTGTGACATTCTTTTTTTTTTTTTTAAGATTTTATTTATTTATTTGACAGAGATCACAAGTAGGCAGAGAGGCAGGCAGAGAGAAAAGGGTAAGCAGGCTCCCTGCTGAGCAGAGAGCCTGATTCGGGGCTCGATGCCAGGACCCTGAGATCATGACCTGAGCCAAAGGCAGAGGCCTTAACCCACTGAGCCACCCAGGCGCCCCAACATGTGTGAAATTCTTTACTATGCACATTTGTGAGTTAAAAAAAATTTCCACAGAAATCAACTCAATAGTCCATGACTAAAGTTAATCTACCAAGATAATGCTTAAAAGAGGAAAATCTCATGTTTATAACAAAACAAAGCTCTTTATTCTCAAGTATCCAATTAAGTAGGGTATAAATGTGATTTTCCTTCTTGGGGGAGCATGGAGAGAGGCCTTTTTTCTCTGGCTTTATAACTTCTCAATAGTTTTGTACTCACTCTTGCCCCTGGACACACACACCTGGTCTTCCTGCTGCCTGGAGCAAGAATCCTTTCTCTGTTCTTTCCTTGGCTGACCTCTAGTTATATGTAAGAATGCCACTAAAGTTCTACCGCCATGAGAGTCAAGACTGTTAGTGTCCCCTCCAGTGAGCTGTTAACATCTCAGGTCCTCTCTCATTCAGAGAATTTCCTGTATTTACTATCACTGCTCTCCTGCCCTCCCCCACTGTTCTGTCATTCTCCACAAGGGTGGGCCATGTCTACTAGTCAGAGTCTTATCTCCAGCTCCCAGCACAGTGCTGAACACTGGATGTCTAAAACAAAACCAAGGGGCGCCTGGGTGGCACATTCGGTTAAACATCTGACTCTTGGTTTCGGATCAGGTCCTGAGCTCAGTGTCTTAAGATCAAGCCCTGCGTGGGGCGCATGCTCAGTCTGCTTGGGATTCTCTCTCTCTCTCTCTGTCCCTCTTGCTCATGCTCTCTCTCTATAAAATAAGTAAATAAACCTGTAAAACCAGAACTGCTTCATACTGTTCTTTTTTTGTTTGGCAATTATTTTGCTGGAACTGAATGCCCCACCCTTTCCCTCTCAAACTCATTCTTTCCTTGGATCATTTCTATTTAGCTCACAGGTCTCAATTTTGATAATATTCCCCTTTAGGATATCTTCCTTGAACTTCTGGGCAGGGTTTCATACTCCTCTTATGTGCTACCCTAACATGCTACATTTTTCCTGTGATAGCCTTTACTGTACCCACTGTAATTGCCTTGTTGCCTTTCTGTGTCTTCCACCAGAATGTAAGCCCCATGATGGCAGGGACCATGCCACGTTATCAACCTTTATATTTTCAGAGTATGGTAAGTGCTGGCATGTAGTATGCACTCAAGAAATAGGTACTAAATAGTAGTATGTTGTTATGATTATTTTGTAATTATAATCACAAATGACTTCCTCTTCTTCAGCTTCATCTTTCTCTTCTCCATCCTTTGTACCACTGTCCAGATGGCCTCTCAAATTCTGCATTTATCAACTTACTGCTCAACATCTTTTAATGCCAGTTAGTGTACTTCATAATCAAACTTCAACTTGTATGTCTAGATGTTAAGGCACTGTAAACATTTTTCCAATTTTAATTCCAGTAAGTTAACATAATGAGGTATCACCTGACACCTCTCAGAATGGCTAAAATCAAAAACCCAAGAAACAACAAGTGTTGGCAAGAATGTGGAGAAAAAGGAACCCTCGTGCACTGCTGTGGGAATGCAGACTGGGACAGCCCTTCTGGAAGACAGTGTGGAGCTTCCTCAAAAAGGGAAGACACTTTTTCATATGACCCCTTCCCTAGTCTTCCTTCAGTTCCCTTGACTTCTCTTTGCTTCCACTGGAGTTGGGCCAATTGCCTTGGTCCAGAGTTATAGGACTCTGAACAAAACTGTACATTCATTTGTGATTCTGTGATCTACCTTTAGTACCAACCCTAAGAACACCTGCTACATCCGTAGCTCCCACTCTGTGTGGAGTTTCACTACAGCCCCTCCTCCAAGGAGTCTTATTCATAAGAGCCATGATGGTGACATACATAAACTTTGCCCCCTGCTCATTGGCCCTGGTACGTATCTGTGTGCATGTTCATGGTAGGGTGTGTGTTCATGCGTGTGTGCTCACGATGGATACAACAACAGCCAACCTCTAGATGGGCTAGAATCTCAAAGGAGCCTGTGGGGCAAGTTCTGACTAATATGGACAGAAGTGATCTAGGAACCAATAAGACCAATATCTTGGCAAAATTGGAATGAGGAATCAGACAGAGATATAAGTCAACTGAGAGACAAAGAGTCAGAGTGTGAGTTAGAAAGGAAGTAGCAGATAAGTAGGAGAAAAGCAGGCAATATGCCCTGTGGGCAGAGCCCAGGAGGCAATCGAAGCTGTGAACAAAAGGCAGAAAACTACACAGTACAATAGTGTGGGATGCACTCTGGAACAGGGTGTGAGGCGGTTGGCGGCAGTTGAAAATCGGGAGCTGATGGCCCTCTGCTGGTGTGGCGCAATGGCATCACCGGGTCATGCGTGCCGTGATGGCGACCCATCGCCTTTCTGCTCCTGCTCCATAAGCCAGTCCCCACAAAGTCAAACTCCACAATTCATTTCTATAATGCCCGATACCTAGAGAGCTTATACTGTTAACAATCATGCATTTAAGATATCCTGAGTGAATCTCTGTCACTGAAAAACTCTGAAAAACTTTGCACAGTTTCATTTTGCCTTTATGAAACAATGAGATCCGATTTCTTTGGGAGGAATCCCATAAAACAGAAATTACTTTCAACAGGGAGACCACGGTAGAGCCTCTGTGTCGCATCATTGCTGGTGCTGAAATTTTGTAAGCTGCTCCATCACCACAAAGAATGAATGAGCATCTTGCTCTGCTGAAAATGGTTTCCCTCTTAACAAGTTTCATGCATATTGAGTCTTTTATTTATTTTTTGTACAAAATTGTTACTGAATTGTGTGAGCACTATAATTATGTTTCAACGTTGACAGGTAAGATTGAATGTTAACTGAAGTAATTCTTTCAAGTGCATTACAAGTACTGCATACTTATTGAAAATTACTTGGCTTATCTGGTCAATACTCTGTAAATTAATTGAGGGAATTGATTCTTGGTGTTCGCTGGGGAGAGAGAGCCAAGTCGCCTTACATGAAATAATTGTAGAGCAGAATGCTCTACACACATTGTTGAGAAAAACAGTACAATAGTGTGGGATGCACTCTGGACCTGTGCTCCTTAATCTTTTCTTCTTTTTTCTCCCCAAACTTCAGATACCTCTAAATATTACTACCCTCTCTAAGCAGTATACATTCAAGATGCCTCACTTCAACACCCCTCTTGCCATTTGCCTTAATCTCTCTGTTCCCCTGTCCTTTGGCCTACTACTCTGCAAGACCCAGACTCGAAATAACCTTTCTGATTTTATCCCTCCTATTACTGGAATTTTGAGCGCCACTGAGAAAATGAAACCACTGTGAAGATGTGTGCATTACACATGTATTGTTTACAACCTCGGCTTAGTGGTATCTTTATGTGCTTGCTCAATGGTCACTCTTACTCTGCTAATGGAGAAAACAAGATGGCAGTGCTCTTTTTGAGTCTTCTAACTCAGACCCCATCTCTTTCAACAAGGACATTGCTATCCCTTGCATACACATACACTCAAAATGGGAACCTTCAGGCATGCAATTCTTACTCCAAGTTACCTGCATCTGAACCTGTCTTAGCCTTCTGTCCAATCTCAGAGGCTTGGAAGTATCAAACTTCAATCTCATCTAGAGGAAAGGGCTTCCAAATAAAAGGGTTTTAAGAGTTTTCTAGAGTAGGACAAATGATCTACAGGGATATTTATTCTTCTCTTGACATTAGTGAGGCCTCTGTTCAGAGATACTGGTGCTAATCTGAAGCTCAAAACTGCTTGTGATTTTTGTTAGTTACAATTACTGGGAGCAATATAAAGGGTTTTGTTTTCTATATAATGATGAATAACTAGGATGAGAGTCAGTGATCTGATCCTTTTTCAGTCTTATCCTCCCTGATGCCTGGTCTCAGAGAAGCAGTGATCAATTCACAAAAGGTAAATGTAACTTTAGAAAAATTAGAGACTAATGTTTTTCAATTAGATTAAGTTGGGTTCAGCTTATTTCATCTCAGTTTGATCCCTGAAAAATTTCTGCAAAATCCCACCTTAAAGTAAGATACTGTGGCCTAGTTATTTTTAATATTTGCTTTGATCTAAGCAAAGGCCATGCAATATTGTACATTAATTTCTTCATTTAATATAGTTAAAAAGGGAGAATGGAGTAAAATTCCTTTGGTATTACTATTAACACAGACCAAGATCCAATTCTACATTATTACCAACGTATTTAATTCATTTAAACCAATGGCTTAAAAGTGATAGATTTTTAAAATTTTGTAAAATAAATCTCTTATCTTTACTTCCCTCCTCTAATAAGTCATAGCCATGCCAAACTCTTTGGATATTTAACATTCTCCAGGGTCTTATTCCCAGATTGTATAACTCAAAGCTACCATTTTTATATAATGCAAATGGTAGTTTTAATATAGTAATGATGGTCACTGCATTGCCATCAGTGTTATAGGCATATTATGCTTACATGAACTATATGTTGCGTAAGAATCATGCTTGTATAATATTAGTAATAAGATATCTTGCCTAGAATTTCACATGTGAGATAATCTCTTAAGAGCTGAGAATTACTCATTTTCATTTCGTAGGTAAGAAACTGAAGATTTCACCAATTAAGTAATTTGGCAGCGGTTAATAGCTACTACAGATTTTAACCTGGGCCAGCCTAACCCCAAATATTCACTTTTAGTTACTACCCCGTGTTTCTTCTTACAGGGATTTTACTGTTGGTGTTCACATCTAGTATGTACATCTTTGACCTTGAGAGTCAACCTTTGAAGTAGGCCTTATAATCTTCATTTCAAAAATTGAAATTCTGAGGCTCAGGGACGTTAAGGGATTTCCCAAAGTTATTTAGCTGGTGAGTGGCAGGACTGGCCTCCTGACGGCAATTCCACCTATCAACTTTTCTGTCAAATATTCTTGAAGGCACATAGCACATATTGTTAGAGGCATAAAGAAGTCTCTTTTCTTGTTAGTTTCAATAAATAGTCTTAATAACATCTAAAATATTTTTTCCAAAATTAGCCATCATCATAGTTTTGTTTGAGGATAAACTATGTACCAAACCCTGATGGTTATGAATAACAGGTTCAAAATTAGAACTGGCCGTTTATGTTCTAATGTGTCATCTCCATTTGACTTTTTAGAAACACCTATATATTTTTCTTCTGTTATTTTAACGTCCAATTTTAGAAATTTCCACAGCCTTAAACCAATTTCTGTAAAAAATGAGTATTGTCCAAAGTATACTTTATGGATGATCATATTATGTGATATATGGATCATACTGTTTTTAGTAATTGACCTCTCTGAAAGGACCTGGTTGTTATGGTTACCACAGAAAGAAAGTAAGAGAGAAGGAAAGGGGGGGGGGGGGAGAGAGGGAGAGAGGTCACTTTGAAACAGTTGTGTTTGGAATGGTCATATTAACAATTTCCTGCCTGACTTACCTCACCATCCTCTCAGGAAACTGAGGACTAATAATCATAAGCATGGGAAACTGGAAATACTATTTCTTAATTCTTTTGGTATCTGACATATTCCAGATTCCACTGATGTGGAGTTGGCCTTCCCTATGCTTTTGTGTGTATCCCCTTAAATAATTTTGATAGGCTCTCTGAACACACATTAACAGTTATAATACTAAACTGTGTAAATGTTGAATAAAGAAGGGAATCTTAACACCTTCAGCCAGTTTTTCTTTGTTGCAGGCATATCTATCTCGGGAATTCTGTGGAAGGCTGATAGTCATATGCAAATCAAAAAGCATGAGCTTCAGTTATGCAAATATAATGTTCTTACACTATCTGATATGTTTACTTGGAACACTGAACACCTGCAGATATGATCAGTAAAAGAAAAAAAATTATTCAAAAGAAGTTAAGTCTCTGACTTACCTATTTATACAAATTTTCAAATGTTTGATCAAGACACAAGGAACAGGCAAACATTCAAACACAATTTTATATTCATTCTTATATCAAGATATATTATGGGATATAATAAAGTAAAAATAATTACCATTCCAAGAGCTTAATACTCAAGAAAAGGCAAAGACAGAATTTTTTTTCCCTCTCCACTGCCTTCCATAACATTCTTTTTGATTGATTTCCGCTCATCTTTGAGAAATATTGGAATTAAAGTGTTCCCCAGGCCTAGAAACTTACATTGTCTGCCATTCATTGACTTGTGCAAAGAACAGATATTTGTTGAGAAACTATTATGAATCAGACAGTGCTAGCTACTTTGTAGGACTTTGTGGGGTACTGATGCTAAACAACCCCCTCATCTGCTGGGAAAGACTTGGATTTAAAGAAATGGCCAAAGAGACTTGGAAAGACTGAAGGAAATGGGGCTATGTGTAAAATTGGAAGGGCAAATTCATCTAGGGGTTAATGAGAGAAAATGGGTTGGTCTGTGGGCACTGGGATGCTAGTAACTAGGCAGTAGGAACTGGGGAACATTGAGTAGGAAAGGAGTAATAGAGAGGCTCTGAATTCAGTACAGGTAGTATGGAGGTTATTGAAAGGAGTGAAAAGAATGTGGTAGGCTAGGGAGAAGAAAAATGGCATGTGGTCAATCCAGTCACCAGGTGAGTTTTGCTCTTGAGCATTTGCCAAGTACGAAACTGTGTGAGGGCAAAATTGGAACGAAACCAAGCAGAAACGTGCTATACCATAGATTTCACAGTCTGATAGGCTAGAGGGACAAGAATTTCAGTCAGGGATCTACCACAGAAGATATGGCTGATTAAATCCAGGCTTTTGGTTGGCAATTGAGAACCCAGTAAGCCTATCATCTAGTAATAAAAGCAAATTGGAAATTGACAAGACTAAAATTCAGGTCATCTCCATATTTTATTGGGTTGAGATAATCATTTTATTCTAATTTCTCTCCAGAAGAAAAGTGAATCTTCTCTATATAGAGAGAAAACTATCTACAACCTATATAACTTTACCAAAAGCCTTGGTTATCACTCAAAGAAAATTTCCAGGCATGAGAGGATTATTGTACAAAGATTTTTAAAGCAATTGTAAATATCTTGAAGGAAATGGAAAAGAAAATTTAGTTTTTACCAGAGAAAGTATGAAAAATAAAATGTAAATTCTAAAACTGAAAAATACTATCACTGAAATAAAGAAAGTAAAGACTGGGTTTTGACATTTAGACAGAACACAGTAACATAGAAAATGGGTCAGTTAAAAAAGGCCCAAACTGAAGCATACACAGAAAAACAAACAGAAAATACATATCAGGCCACAGATTGAAGAAGATATATAAACCCCAAGCAACATAAGGTCAAGAAAAACCATACTTATTCACAATGGAGTGAAACTGCTGAAAATCAAAGACAAAGAAAATTTTAAAAAGCGGCTAGATGAAAAAAAGTCATGTGACCTTCAAAGGGGCAAGGGTAAGACAAAGAATATTATTTACAATAGACAAGACATAGAAACAACCTAAGTGACCACTGACAAATGAATAGATGAAGAAATTATGGTATATATATGTGTATGTGTGTATATATATAAATAATTATAATTCAGCAGCAAAAAAAGGAAATCCTGCCATACTAAACAACATGGAAGGACCTTGATGGCCTTATGCTAAGTGAAATAAATCAGAGAAAGACAAATATGGTAAGACTCTCACTAATATGTGAAATCTAAAAATAAAAGAGATCACATTTTTGCTTTCCAGAAGAGGAAGAGAGACGGTAGGTGAGGAATTGGATAAAGTGGTCAAAAGGTACGAATTGCAATTATGAGATAAATAAGTACCAGGGATATAACGTACAACATGATAACTACAGTTAAAACTGTCATAGGATATATTTGAAAATTTCTTTTTTTTTTAAAACATTTTATTTGAGAGAGAGAGAGAGAGAGACCCCAAGCAGGCAGAGGGGCAGAGGGAGAAGGAGAAGCAGACTCCCCGCTAAGCAGGGGATCCCAGGACCCTGGGATCATGACTTGAGCTGAAGGCAGAGGCTTAACCAACTGAGCTACCCAGACGCTCCTATTTGAAATTTTCTAAAAGAGTAAGTCCTAAAAGTTCTTATCACAAGGAAAAAAACCTTTTAAAAATATTTGTATGAGGTAATGGATGTCACTTATTGGATAATTATTTCACAGTGCAAGTTGTCATTATGCTGTATACCTTAAATGTATACAGTTCTCTATGTCAATGACATCTCACTCAACCTGGAAGAAAAAAAGAATCCTATAATCAGTAAAAAGATTTGCCCCGAGGAGTATTTTTTAAATCTCTTAAAAACATTTTTTTCAAAAAGAATTTTGGAATGAAAAGTACAGACTTCTCAAATAAATATAAACCGAAAGGCTTCATTGCCAACAGGCCCACATAGAAATAACCAAAAAGTTTCTTCAAGCAACAGGAAAATAAGCCTGCATGGACACATGGTACTGCATGAAAGAATGAAGAGCTCCAGAAATATAAGAAGATTGATCTAAATGAATATAGATGTTTAAACCACTGACAGCAATGTCTGTGACATTAAAATTATATAAAGTGAAAATACATAGCAATAATAGTGAAAAGATAAAAGGCTGGTAAATGGATTTAAAGTATTAATAGGTTCTTTGTCTGTGAGGTGTTAAGATTACTAATTTAGGATGGACACTAATAAGCCAAAGTGCCTTTCATCATATCTACAGTACAGTAAAGTAGTAACAAAAAAATATATAGTCAGTAAACTAAGAAAAGGAAAACAGAATGATAAAAAATAATTGATTAACCCAAAAGAAAACAAGAAAGAACAAAAAACTGATCATTCCCAAGAATAGTAAGGTAATAGATTTAAATTGAATATATCATAATTCCATTATATGTAAGTGGTCTACATATTTCCATTTAAACATCTAAGATTCTCAGACTCTACAAAAATATTAATCCCAGCTAAAAAGATGGCAGAGGATATACCATGAAAATACTAGCTAAAAAAAAGTTGAAGCCGCTATACTAGTAATAACAAGTACAGATTTAAGATAGGAAGTATTACTCAAAAAAGACAAAATTTATTCTTTAGAAAGGTCAATTCAGTATGAAGATATTATATTTCTAGATTCTTACATAACTAAAAACCTACCCACAAACTATAAAAAAAAGAAAAACATGGCCAGAAATAAAAGAATAGATAAATATACAATAGTGGATGGAAATTTTATACACATGTGGTGTTGCACATACTTAAAATATTTTATATTTAAAAATAAGAAATTATAGAGGTATGATCTGTCTTCCTTCATCATTTTATTAAAAAACTTTAAAAAAAAAACTTGATTTCCAGCTGAATGTTATTGGATAAGCAATAAAAATTTTTTGTGATAAAACTGGTCAAGGATTAAAATGGATTATTGAGATAAGATGAAAAAGGCCATTAATTGAAGGTGATGTCTGAGAACAACAAAGTTTAAATCTGTAACAGCATTTTAGAAACGAAGGTGGGAATGAATTTGACCATAAGTTTCCAAACTTGGCTCTGCTGCAAAAACACCGGGGTAACTTTTAAAAATATAGACAGATATTTGGGTCCCAATCTCTCAGATTCCAATTAGTAGGTCTGGAGTCAATTTTGTTGACAGGCTTACTAAAGGATTCTGACAGACAGGACTGAGAAGCAAGCAACTAGATGTTAACCTTAGACACAGGGCTTCTGCCCTATAATACTTCGGAAAACGTCACACACACAGCCCATGCTCGGTGCCTCCTGGAGCTGTGCAGTGTGTCAGTCATGTTAGACTCGTGCTTTCTCTGTATATTATTTTTATATTCCTGATTAGGACACTGATCTAATGACTCATTCAAGACTGTGAAACATGAAACGTAGCTTCTGATACATATATTTTTAGTTTCATTTTGTCATACGCCTTCTTTTAAAAGAGTCCACTCCTTTCTTTGGCTTTAATGAGTTGCTTAAGTCCTGCATGCATATATGAAAAAAGGAAAACTTACAAATGTGTTCTAAAATAGATTTAATGTAATCCTAAAGACACCAATGTAATCATATTTAGGGATACACATACTTCTAAATCGAATCCAAATATGTGAAACAAATCAAGAAAAAGTATTTAAGAATGGAAAACATCAAAGAAATTTCTTGACAAAAACAATTGCCAACAGCTACTCTATTTAAATGTCTGTTATTGGTATTTCTTAGCTGAGTTTTTGGGCTTTTTTTTTTTTTTGACATATCAAAACAGGAAACAAGTAGGGCAGAGATGTAATTCTAGTTTCATGTGTCCTTTTATCCCTTTCTCTCTTCCCCTAATTCATTCAGCATCTTAGTCCTAGCTCTGGTATTGGAAACTCCTTCTTTAGCTCCCTCTTGCCTTCACTATTTGCTTGGCTATCCCTTAGAACTCAGAAGAGGCTGTTTACAGGCGAAAGAATGTTCAGATAGTTTTTTGAAAGTAGAGAATGATCCCATGTTACAACAATATTATGTAGGTTATGCTATTTTCTAAATGGCACCAACAACCTCTTCTACTATGAAAACACTTGAAATATTTTTAAATTATTATTTTTATGTTTTTATTATTATATTTTAAATGTACTTTTCATTATTTTTTTTAAAAAGATTTTATTTATTTACCGGACAGACAGAAATCACAAGTAGGCAGAGAGGCAGGCAGAGACAGGAGGAAGCAGGCTCCCTGCTGAGCAGAGAGCCCTATGTGGGGCTCAACCCCAGGACCCTGGGATCATGACCTGAGCTGAAGGCAGAGGCGTTAACCCACTGAGCCACACAGGTGCCCCTACTTTTCATTATTTTTAAACCACAATTAATTTGAAAATTGGCTCGTCAAATTCTGTATTAGCAAGAATTGCCTATATCTCCATAAATACATACAGAAGCTATATACATACATACATATATATACATATATATATACACATATATACATATGTATATATGTGTGTGTGTGTGTGTGTGTGTGTGTATATATATATATATATATATATATATATATATATAAATATATATAACAGAAGCATAGGAAACTTCCAGTTAGGATGGATTAGCTTGCTTCAGACCAACTTTCCCACTGAAAACAACTAGAAAATCTGGAAAAAATGGACATGAGTTCTTTGAAGGCATCAGAGAACTAGCCACATAGCAAGACTTGAGAGTCCAAGATCCTGGAGAGAAGGAATGTGTAGGATAAGGAGCCCAGCATTTGGTGTGACTTTGCCCCCCTAAGGTATTCACCGACTTACAGTAGATACCCGAGAGGCGGGGAAGCCGGGCAGGGTGGCAGAGACCGAGAGAGGAGTTGAGACGGAGCAGCTGAACAGAGCTTTTAGAGTTTCACCAAAGTGGGGAGACGGAATCTAGAGTTCAGGGTCCACAAAGGAGGAAAGGCCGTAACAAACACCCCCAGACTATCTGCCGAGATTCCTGAGAGGCTAGATGGCTAGAAGTAAGGCTGAACGCAAATCCGCAAAGCTAGGGTCCTTACAAAGACTGAAACACGGCTTCCTATCAGTTTCCTATCAGCCTGGATTAAGCTGCCCTTACTCCGCCTGCCTTCCGTAATCTAAAGTAAATGCTCTCTGCGCGAACACAAAATCATTCAGAGCCTGAAATTCTCTCTACAACTTTCATAGACGTTGTCCACCACGTAATAATGATGATAATAAAAAACATGCCAGCCATACCAGTTGACAAAATTAAACAGTCAAAATCAATAGGAAAAAAAGTGATGATAGAAACCTCGATCCACAGGACATCCAGATATTATAGTTATGAGAGAGACTTTAAAGTACTTGCCATTAGGATGTACAAAGAACAGATGACAAGATGGAGGTCATCAGCAGAGAACGGGAATCTAAAAAGAAAAAGAATTAAGTAAAAATTATAAAACTGAAAACTGTGTATGTTCACATCGACCCCCGCCTTTCTATCTACTATTCCATCTGGCTCTGTCCCCTAATGACTGGAACTAATCTAAATTACAACACTCATGTATATTCTTTTATTTTTCTCTAATATACTTTTTCTCTAAGGAAAGAGAATGTCTAATTGTTAAAATAGAATGCTAGAAACAGTTCAATAAAAGCATTACATATGCCATATATGTCCAAATGTGTCATGTTGTTAAACCGATAACCAGACATATATAAACTATTTATTAATCAGGATTATTTAAAATTCCATTAATGAAAAATGTCCATTTATTTGAGCTGAGCTCTCTCTACAAGATTATATTCTAATGTGTCTGTTAATCACAGATAAAGTTTTTGAGTTTCAAAATAGCACTTAATTCTTACGGTTTTACATTTCCTAAACAGAGTCTAGAGTAATTCAATATGGTCTCTGAGTAAAAAATTTCAGGTTCTTACTTAACTTAATCAAGTCAGTACTCTGTAAAGTCAGATGACAAGCAGGAGCAAAATCATTAATGTTCTTAGTAGATGTTTCCTAGTTACAAATGTGTATTTAAGTATTTTATGAGTTTATTTTTAGGGTGTCATGTATCTATACATATAAATAAACATATGCATGCATATAAATGTTTACTTTTAAAAACTGGTTAATAGATTAATGAAATGAGTGTTTTCTAGAAAGTCTGAGGGGCCAGAGGTGGATGTAGCATTTAGGGAAAAAGGGAAAAGAAATATTATTAACGTCTAAACTCTGTAAAGTGGGTATTACTTCTTCCGTTATGCAATGATGTGCAGAGAAATTAAGTAACATGATCATAGGCACAGAGCTAGTAAACGGTGTTCTTTCCAGCACACCGTGCTTTCTATGTAGAGAAACAGATAGATGGATGTGCAGATTTGTTAAAATTCGAGAACATATAATCCTTTTAAGGGAGTTTAATAGAATTTTTATATGAAGGTTATTACACTCCATATTTGAGTGTGGTCAGATAGTTCATCAAAGCCAGAGCTCATATTTCTCATATTTCTACGGCATATGGAATTCTACACATAAATTTTGCAGCTACTATTTACTGTCTTCTCCAGGTAAGTTTAGCACCCTATGTTCCAGTTATATAGCCTGGAATGCCTAGGGTATACATTAATTAAAATAAATGAATTCCATGAAATAGGAAAGGAATAAGGTAAGTCTTTATGTAAAGTGCTATGAACAATTCAACACAGGCATTACATATATTATTTATCTTCCCGTGTATGTTGTCCTTGAGCTAATTCTTAATCAGAGAAGAGCTGTAAGTCTCCTCATTAACTGCTTCCTGTCTGAGTCAGAGTTGAGGACATGATGTTGTATTACAGCTACCAAGTGTGTATATTCCATAGTTATCATGCAGAATCTAATTTCCTTTTGCATGAAACTGCTCTATTGTTCTATTATATATGCTCATGAATATTAATGTTAGATCCTTTGACACTTAATGGATAAAAAATAAAGCTCAGAGCTCCTCTCTATTTTCAGAAGAGACCCAGCCAGTGACACTCACAGTGAAGCAAGTTGCTCATTTGTTTCTCCCTCTTGTTCTCAATTACAAATAGTTTGATGAGTATTTGGGATAGGAGATCAGGGCAGGGCCATAGCTTCAAACTTTGACCCCATTATTTCCCATATCTCCTTACGCTTTTTCCATTTTAATTAGAAAATTTCAAGGACATGTTTTTTTTTTCTTTTTGTGTTTACTATATATCTCTGTTTCTATAATAGACCAAAGAACAGGGAGAGAATATGTATGTGATTGGTTCACAAAAACACATGCAGAATTCTTGGTTATAAACAGTAGAGAACACTCTGATTTGTTGAAATAGAAGGGATTTTCAGTAGTTCACAAATCTCCGGGAGGGCTAGAGATGCAGGCTTGGCTGTTACTTAGCCAGGAACAATGAGGGTACGAAAAATGCCCAGTTCATGCCATAGACTATTTGATTAAACCAATGCAACTGCAGCCCCAAACTTAGCACTGAGCATGCTTACATACAAACACTACAACTTCCACCACAGCAAATCTAGAAGAATCAGCTTCTAACTCAACTGTGCACATCAGAACAATTTTCTTTTAGGGGCACCTGGTTGGTTCAGTCAGTTGACTGTCTGAATCTTAATTTTGGCTCAGTCATGGTCTCAGGGTCACAGGACTGAATCCCAGGTTGGGCTCCTCGCTCAGCAGGGAGTCCGCTGGAGATCTGAAGACTCTCTCTCTCTTCCTCTCCCTTCGCCCCCCCTCCCCATTAAAGTAAGTAAATCTTAAAAAACAAAAACAAAAACAAAATACCTGTTGTCTTTTGGAGGCCACAGCCTCAAGTTTCTCATTTTAATATTCAAGTCTCCTCCAGGGCCAACCTAGGGCACCTAGGTTGCAACTCCAGGGCACCTAGGTCACATGGCTACATTCTAATTGCAAGGTAGTATGGAATTATAACTTTTAGCTTTCCAGACTATTTAGTGGAAGACAACAAGCTAAAAGAGGATTGAAATGGACATTGAATGAGTCCATGTTCAAAATACATTCCAATACCCAATTAGTATTTGTTGGATTTCCTTCACAGTAATTAGGATTTCTTTTCTTTCTTTTTTTTTTTTTTAAGATTATTTATTTATTTATTTGACAGAGATCACAAGTAGGCAGAGAGGCAAGCAGGGAGAGGGGGATGGGGAGCAGGCTCCCTGCTGAGCAGAGCGCCCAGTGCAGGGCTCCATCCCAGGACCCTGAGATCATGACCTGAGCCAAAGGCAGAGGATTAACCCACTGAGCCACCCAGGTGCCCCAGGATTTATTTTCTTATTTGAAAATGTATTCTTATGCACCAGAATAAAAATAAAAAATGAATATACTTTCTCAAAAGCCAATTCTGGTTGCTTGTTAATATCTGGCTTTCCCATGCTCAATGGGAAAATGTCATGATTGATTGGTAATGTCTTCCATATATACTAAAGGATCATTTCCTGTCTAAATATGTAAGTGTAATAAAGCTTCACTAGTGGAAGAATGGGCACTACTGCATCATATTTATCAATGTAAGAGATGAGCACTTTTGGTTTGCTTCCTACATATACTTGTGGTTTAGTATTCCTACATATACTTCCTACATATACAAGGGTACCTTGAAGGTCAATGTGTTACCACCAGAAGGGGTGTTATGGGATGCCGAAATGTTCTTCATTCCACTTCCATAACACTTAGCATGAAGAGTCAAAGATTTACAAAATGGCCACCTGATGCCTAAGATACTGAGAAACCAAGATACTTCTCCAAAGTGACAAGATTTTCTATTTACTGTCCTTTTCTCCCATGTGGCCATGTCAGTTGCCCTTCAAACTGAACAGCGCCCTCTAGAGATTCAATATGGTACCAAGTTCATAAGAAGATTTTGTGAAGGGTTTCAGAAAACATTTCAAATAGTGCTCATATATCTTTTGTGTTATGGGTAACTCGACACAAAAATCTCTGTCTCCTTTGGATATTCATTTTGTAGACAATAGGTGAAGAGAATGGCATGTATATGTGTGTGGGTGGGTCAGGGGAGATGTGCTGTATTTGGGAACATAGTAAGAATATTATAGGGGAAAAAATGCAGTTAATATACTACGGCCTATGTGTCTCTTCAAAAAAACCATACACAAACATTCATTTCCTAAAACAATGTTCACCTGCTGTCCCTTGGATGACTTCAGCTTAATTTCACACTTAATAACCTTAAAGATTAGAGTGCTTAATTATAGCAGTTACTGCTGATTGCTTTGGAAATGAAAAATGGCTATCTAATACAAAGTCATTAATATTACACTTGATGGATTGGTGTTATTATTCACAATAATCCAGAGTCTTGAGCCCTCATCTAATTTTTAACATGATAAAATGAAATATTTATTGCTTTAAGGAAATAATTTGGTGCATGATAATGATATTAATGCATTCAACAAATATTGAATAAGTGCCTACTATATGCTAATGACTGTAGCAGACAGTGGGGCTACCATAATCAATAAAACAAGTTGCCTCAAGAAGGTCACAGTCTGGTGGACAGCAAAGGCATAGACACTGTAATACAAGGGCATCATAATCAATGTAAATATGATACTATGGGAACATAGCCTTCTAATTAGAGAGCTGTATAGAGGGGAAGACTGCTGAGCTTGAACCTAGTAGTTTTCCAGGCAAAGACAAGGTCATTCGAGGTAAGAAAATGAAGGCAAACTGGCATGAAAGAGGATGGTGTATTTGGGGAAAAACATATAATTCTGTGTGGCTAGAGCATTGGGTACATGTTGCAGAGACACAGGGATGAGGTTGCAAAGCAGACTGTGTCCTGCTTGTGAAGGATGTTAAATGTCATGCAGAAGAGTTTAGACTTTCCTTTTTCAGAGGGAGCCAAAGAAGGGTTTTCAAGCAGTGTATTGACATAATCAGATTTGTATTTCATAAATGGAACTCTGGCAGCTACATGGAGAAGGAATTGGCAGAGGAAGAGCCTTGGAGTCAGGGAAACTAGCTAAGACTATCTCAGAAGACCAAATGAGAGACGATTATCTTGAACCTATTCCTCAAAGATAGTTTGACACCCACTGGGCCATAAAGACAGTATTTCTTGATACTTCTGGCTTTTTCCCTATCTGTACCCACACATACCAAGTTCCCTTTGGGTTTTTGACCTTTGATTCCAAATTCTGCCCCTTTACGTCCACTCTTTTTGCCTTCTTAGCTTAATTCTCTCATCACAATTCTTTCCTCACAATGAATGAACAGGACAAATACCTAGTAAACACCTGAGTCCAGACCTTACCTGAACTCAGCTCCTCACTTGACCACCCCATTCATCCTCTTGGTTAGATGAAAAAGGACCTGGATGTCAAATAGCTGCTGAATTAGTCCAACTCATTCTTGTCCCTCTAAACTCAGCTACCTCACACATATACAGTGCCACAGGCTAGAGAAACTCCCATAAGAAATCATAGATGAGTTATTGACTATACATATATTGGCTCTTACTGCCCTGGACGGAGTTTTATAAAGCTGATGAAGGTAACTCATTACAGGATGAGAAACTTACTCAAAGGAATCTAGATCAATTCTTATGATCAGCCTTAGAAAACTCTCCTAGACCTTACATCAAATCAGGTGGAAACTTAAGAGATGTCATTATGGCAAGGGAGCTGCAAATGCCCCCAGATTAAGGTGGACTCCTTAAAAAAAAAAAAAAAAAAAAAGTGCCACTCAAAGAATCAAGCTCCACTCAGGCCAAGAGTGGGAATCTCACACCTCATTGTCAAAAAACAATCTGATTGTCACTTCTGAGTCAAGAGGTATCCAAAGTTGAAATTGATGGTGTCAGATGTGGATCTCATCTTCTGACCTAGAGCTTTAGGCCCCAAACATCAGAAGTTAGTTTGATTGACCCATGAACCATCACCACAATAATCTAACCTGAAAGTGAATGGAAAAGGTATATTTACTGGCACAGAGTCATTCTCTCCCTCCATGCCTCTCTCCCTCAGCACTCTGAGCTCTCCTTTTCCCTCTAGTCTAAGCTACTTTAAGAGAAAGTGTGATTAGGGGTGTGGCCAAGGTCACTTTGTTTTCAGGGGTTACATACAACCATTTGAGTATGCTGGGGAGTTTTAGGGAGAAGAAGGACTCAAGCTTTTATGGTTCTGTGGGATAAAGGAAGCCAATCTACCATCCTACCTATCCCAGAGGGGTGGGGGCATCAGGATTCTACTAATAAGGATTGGTGGAGCCTACAGTGGGGTAGGGAAGGTAATGTGACTTTACGGGTGGTGCCCTTGGGACCAATTCAATGTGCTGCTGTTGCAGCTTCCACATCTGAAACTACAATAAGAGCTGACGTTATAGGCTTATACTCTCTAGTTTAAGTGCCAGAAGGAATTTTCCTAATTAGGAAGAGCTGCATGTAAAATAGTACAAGTGAAACACATAAATTACTATCCAACCCTCTCTTGAGCCCATCTCAAGTGGGGCCAAATGACCTTAATGGCCCCTCAAAGCTATAAGTCTCTGTGACTGATGATTTTGCCTACCAGAAGCGTCTACCCAGAAACACTCCTGTGATTCTGGACTCATCATTTCTCTGACAAGGCTACTGGCTATATCCCATTTGAAAAGAAGCTATTAGCTTGCCACTGGGATCTTGTTGACACTGAACACCTGACCTATGAAGGCCTTATAGCTCTCCAGACTGATAATCCCATTCTGGGGTGGGCTGACTCAGACTCAACACCTAACAAAGTATGAAGGGCACAGCAAGCGCTCACTTGTCAAAGGGAAATGGTATATTCAAGAATGTAACCAGTCTGGCCCAGGCAGGATTTGGCTTCACATGAAGAAACAGCAACTGTCTTCCTGGGAGAAATTTTATTGCCCATTATACTGTCTAAAGCAAAGACACTAGGTCAATGGAATCTTCAATGCCTAGAGGCTCCCCTAAATGACTAGTCCTGGTTCACTGATGGCCCAGCTAAGCTAAAACCCAAATGGTGTTCCCTGTGCTGCTATGATACTTGAATCTCAATGCCATCGATGTGGAACCAGAAGTGGGCATGATCACTATCCTCAATGGGCAGGACTCAAGGCTGTTCTTACACTTTTGACCACTATTCCCTTTGATGAACCTGTTTTATTTTTGTTCACTCTTGGGTTTTGGCTAATGACCTAGATTAGCTACTGGTCAACCATCTGGGTCATTCATGTAGAAACTCACAGTAAGGGCTTCTTCCTTAATGAGACTAACTAGAATCAAGCTGCTGGTGGAATTTGTGTCACTCAGACTGCTACTACTTCTGTTGAGATCCATGTTCCTACCAGCTATGGCAATACATCCACCATCATAGACTGAACAAAAAGAACACCTTTTCCAAAGCCAAGGCTACTACTACCTGCTAGAGTGGTGACTCTTGTCAAGGGTTGACCTGTTGGTCAAGATGAAGGAGGCCACACCATACACACTTGGACTCTATCTGTTCCTTGCAGACTGACTACATTGTACCTTTTATTCTGTCTTGGGGCTCTTGGTGATTCCTCTCCCCTGCTAACACTTTTATGGATTCCTGTGTTACTATTCCAGTCCCATCAGCCAACTCTGGTCCCACCATTGTGACCCTTCAAATGAATCTGTGTCAGGTTTTCTGCTTTTTATTTTAAAGATTTTATTTATTTTTCAGAGAGAGTGTGAGAACAAGCAGGGGGAGCAGTAGGCAGAGGGAGAAGCAGACTCCCCACTGAGCAAGGAGCCTGATGCAGAACTCAACCCCAGGACCCTGGGATCATAACCTGAGCTGAAGGCAGCTGCTTAACCGACTGAGCCACCTAGGTGTCCCATGTTTTCAGTTTTTCAGAGTCTGAAAATACATGACTTTTACTGCAAAAACACTCAACATGGACTAGTTGTCAAGGTATTTGATGGGCCTTTCATTCTCTCTACCACCCACAGATATCCTATATAGTGGAGTGTTGGAAAGGCCTTCTCAAGAAACAAGCCCCAAACATTAATGACTACCTGTCTCATCTCCTGGTCCATATACTTTAGCAAAGGAATTTGTTCACTAAATGTAGATGTCTCCAGAAAGGAATCATCTTCTCTCAGACATTTCCTGGGTAATAATTAGGAAGAAAGGGGCAGAGTGTTATGTAGATCTATTTTGAAAACTTGGATTCCACTCCAGACCATTCCTAGACATTGACAACCAGATTTTCTTTCTTTCTCTTAATGACTACCTCAGGTCAATCTGGTTGGTACACCCTCTTGGTGGTAGCCCGACAAAAGGGGCCCGGCAAATTCAAACTTAATTCTGGTGCCACCATCTGATTCTCTTGTGAATTGAAATGGTTCTAGATCATAAGGATAATGGTCATTTGGTTGAGTACATGGCTTGCCAAGTGGCCCATACAAGCCAAAGGGATGGATATAAAGCATTTACGTAGTTTTAGAACTCTTCACCTTCTTGCATCGAAACACTCTAGATGAAATTTCTAACGGTGAGGAAAGAATGACTTGAAATAAAGCAAATTTCTGGAATTGTTTCTATTGGAATGAGGCATACTGATTTTTTGGCAATGGAAGGATAACCACAATCCTCGCCCCAGGGAAAGGAACACATTAGACCTCAGTAGATACAGGAGAAGGAGGAACATTAATGATCTTTGTCTTTCAGAACCACCCTGGAGCCTTCTTAGGAAGAAAATGCCCTAGTGCAGCTCACCCTGTTGCAAGCATTTTAAATTTAACTAGCTGCTGGGTCCACCATTCCCCACCAGACGGTTCTGACCTTTCTTTAGGTACCATTCCTTTCACCTCACTAAGAAATCTCAGAAGGTGCAGGGTAAGGCCCCAGCTTCTGAACTTCCCATGCAAAATACCTTCCAGTACCTTCATATCACTTTTATTACTCCCACTGCCATAGCCAAGACTCAATAATTTGATGAGTTGGACAAATGGCGTGTAGGTGGTACTATGGACAATAAGACCAGGTTGGACTCCCTCAGGCAGTCCAAAAAGTAAGGATTATACTCAATTACTGTAAGTATACTTGGAACTTGAATTGGCCAGGAAGCCACACAGAACACCCTGTCAACCTGCGCCTCTGACTGAAGTCAGTCCCACTTGATGGGCCCCAGCGAGTGTAAGCAATGGTTACTTCCCCAGGACTGGGCTTCTTTGGGGAAGCCAGGCAAAAACTTCCTTCCTTCCTAGAGCACAATGTTTTGTACCTCAGAGATGGTCAAGAGAGACCTGAAAGTGTTTAAAGAAACACTATGTCTAGATCGTGTAGCCCTTAGACAACTGTCAAGGTCTCTCCAAAATAAGGCTACTTTGAGTTTCTCAGGGAACATTCTTAGAGGGAGAAATGACTTGCTATTTATGGGCACCCTCAGGACAATTTGCCCTACAGTGGAGATCTCTGAATTATAAAAGACAGTACAAAAATGTTCCCCCAACTTTAGCTGAACTGATCAATGATACCACCTTAGTACTGGAAGGCATTTGGGTCAGTCTGAATTTGTAGGCCAGAGTTGGCGTGAATGACAGAATTGTCTTAGTCTTCCTTCTTCCTAATAGACCAAGATGGAACCTATCCAATCACTAATACATTCTGCTGTACCTGGGCGAATGCCTCAGGCCAAAAAATTTAATGAGAAACGACCTGACTTTCTCCAGCAGACAGGGGTGGTTTATAGGATTTGTAAATCCAGGTGGGTCTGAGACCTTGGGGGTACAACTCAAGTTAGTGCAACAGGATGTCCTCATTCCAGTGCTTGAAGTCCTGATGATAGTAGCCTTAAGGAAATGCTTTATACGACTAGTGGACAAACTTGATCCCAGCCTGTGTAGCTCAGATTAATCAGAGTAGTTGATGGAGAGGCACACTTACAGGAAAATTCACCAGAAGCCAAGTATAGGGTTGAAGCGTAGGTATTAGTGGGAGACAATATTCTGTGGGTTCTTTTTGTTCCAGAATGTTTTATGAGCAGAGTACTGTCTTTGCTTCGGATTATCTTTTGAAGGATATCTGTGTATGTTTGTATAGCAGGCAGCCTTGGAAGATAGAGAGAGCATCTCTCTCTAGAAAAAGAGCAGGCAGCCCTGCTGGCTATTAAAAAAGATTTAAACTCTTTGGGCTTCAGGTTGCTCCTCTATTGTACCAACCCACTGTGAAGGCAGAGGTCCCCTGGTCTTCTTTGTGTCCTTCCACTTGGGGTTGAGGAAACCAGTGCCAATGCTGATACTCTGGCCACTGCTATTCTCATGGGTGATCAAGTCCTTTTGATAAGGGAGCAGAAGGCTAGCTGAGGACAAAGCAGAAGCTGCACCTTACACCCCCCACTCTCCACCCTGTGTTATATGTGACATATAACACTCCTGGCTTCCCTAAAAGAAAAACAAATGGTTAACTGATAGAGATCCCAGTCCTGCAGGCTAAGAGTCTCCCTCAGTTTACAAATGTCCTAGTGATTTACAAGGAAGCAGCTTTCTTATCAATAGCCTAACTTTCAGAGACCCATAACTCAGTTTCCTGAAGTCCTAACATCACAATCCCCTCCATAAAGTTGAGGGAGGCTGATATATATATATATAGATAGATAGATAGATAGATATGTATATATGTATATATAAATAATTGTATTTCTTCTAAACCTGAAGCCCATTGATAAGGCTGTGTGATAGGAGGAACGTAACTTTCCTCCAGGAAACTCCCAATTGTCTTCATGTTAGTGCCTCATTAGAGGGAAAAACAGCCTTGGCTCAACAAGAACCCGGTCTCCATTATCCCAAGAGTCTTCTTTAGCATTTGATAGTCCTTTAGGACACCCCTTTGCCCTCACCTCCCCAGCTCCCAAGTATAATCAGCCACAGCTCACAAACTTGAAGCAGCTCTTTCTGCCCATGGGTCCTGTTCCTGTGCTTTAATAAAATCACTGTTTTTGCACTAGAAGCGTCTTAAGAATTCTTTCTTGGTCGGCAGCGCCAGATCTCATACCACAGAACCTCACCCATATTCTAAAACTTCATCACTTTGATCCCTGACCCATGAGTTTCATGTCTTCTGTCACCAACCATAGAGTTAACTTGTGAGACCACAAGTATGGTAAAATTTCAAACTCGTCACAGTTCTTAACAGCTACATGATGGCAATTTGGCAGATTCATTACTAAACACTGTGACTCTCATTAGTTCTGTCACTGATCTGCATGATCCTTCCCAAAGTGCAAGCATGCATTTTGTAGCTAAAGGACCAAGCCATGAAACAGTTCTTTTTCAACTAAAATACTTCCAATGCCAGGAAAGATTGACACTAGGTCATAGATCAATGTAAGGAAATGACAAATGCAGTAATATCTGGAAACATATTCAAGCCGTTAAACTATTTTACAGTACCATAATATATCCCAGTGGTGCAAACAACCCTTTCTCTCTTCGTGTACTTCTTCTATGTATGCATATACTTAGCATAATGAAGTTGAAAGGTATTGGGTAAAATATCAGGAAACCTGAGCTCAGGTCCTGGTTTTTCTGATTACTGGCTGTGGGTCCTCTGACAGGTTACCTCTCACTGCTCTGTACTTCGATTCTTCATCTTTAAAACTGAATCTGGGTGGGCAAAATGAATGGATTTTGCTAGATAATTTTTTTTTAAAGCAAATCGCCCTTTTTTTAAAAATTTATTTGTCAGAGAGAGGGAGAGAGAGCGAGCGAGCACAGGCAGACAGATTGGCAGGCAGAGGCAGAGGGAGAGGGAGAAGCAGGCTCCTTGCCGAGCAAGGAGCCTGATGTGGGACTCGATCCCAGGACCCTGGGATCATGACCTGAGCCGAAGGCAGCTGCTTAACCAACTGAGCCACCCAGGCGTCCCTTTGCTAGATAATTTTAAATATTTATTCCCTAGGTCTTATTTCCAAAGAATTGTAGAAAGAATTTAAAGCCAAGATGGGTAATCATGAGAAGTTTTCTTCTTCCTGTTTGCTTTAGCAATAGGTTCTGTCACTGGGATAAAGATTTTCACAACCCTGTACTCATCTCTGCCCTTGTGAGTAAGATCTGTTTTAACCCTCCTTGAATTAGGGTTTACATTCCAAGGAGGTACCTCCTGCAAAATGAAATATAAAAGCAGAGCATTCCTTGCACAGAAGGTCTTTTCATTTGCTGCCTTCACCACACACAGCCATCTTTCCTTTGGCCAGCACACTACATAAACAGGAAAGGTAGTTGATTTCCTACTCAATACATGACACAGCCTTGCCAAGGTCATGCTGTCCCCGCCAGGGCTGCAACAGAAGGAACACACCCACTGGCGTAGACTATCATAGGGTTTTTCCTGGGCATAGTGCAGGAGCTATAGATAATGAGATGGTCAGTCTCATGTGCTCATTCATTTGTCTACTCAATTAAAGCTTTTAGGACCTCCTATAGCCAGCCACTAGGAATATACATATTATTAACAGGATCTTGAACCTGCCCACAAGGACCCCATAATCACTTGGGGGAGGCGGATCTGCTAACAGATAATTACATCCGATACTAGATGAAATGAAAGAAGGGAAGAATGACCAGTTCTTCTGTGGGAGTCTTAGAAGGCTTCCCGAAGGAAACACTTTAGCTGAGACTTGGAGGCAAAGAATGAGAGGATCATATAAAAGCAAGAAAAAGAAGTGAACCAAGAGAGGGTCAGATATTTCAATACAGCTGGAACAGAGCTTTAGGGATGCAAGTAATAGGAAGTAAAGATGGAGAGGCAGGTAAGAGCACGTAGGCAAGAAGGGAGGGGAGTTTTAAAGATTGGAAATACTGATCCTGTTTATAAGTTGAGTAGAAGAGCCAATAGAATGGGTAAAGACAGAGGAAGGGAGATTATTGCTCTATCAAGATCCTAGGGAAATTAAGAGACAGTTTCTAGCCAGAAGATGAGTGGAAAGGCTCATCTGAGATAAAAAATGGGTCTCTTCCCATTAGAAAGACAAGCAAAGAGAAAATAGTAAAGATGACAGTAAGTTTGAAAGAGAAGTGCAGAAAGCCAGAATTAAGCATCTTGGCTATAGCCCTGGGAAGGAGGGAAGGAGAGAAGGAGAGAAGGTTCCTGCAATCCAGGTGGTCAGCAGTTCATACGCTTACTCATTCAGTCCTTCCTTCCTTCATTCATAAATGTTTACTGAATACGGAAATACAACGATGAACGGAAGCTAGCTTCTTAGTGTGCGTCTATAGAATGAATAACGAATAAAGTAATAAGTCCCACAAAAAAAGGTGAGATGAAATATAATCAGAATAGAAGAAGAAAGGGATATTTTTAGGTTTGTATGGGCCCTAGGGAATGGGTGGATCTGAATATACACAGACTGTTAGAGGGTGGGGAAGGTCACTTATGCAAAAAGAGTATATGAGCAAAACTTTGGAGGTAGGAAAAGGTAGAAGCGAACACAGAGAACAGCAAATGTGTCCTGAAGAATGTACAGCAAAATAGAATTTGGAAACAGGAACACAAGCCTTTCTTTCCTTACGTTGCCTTTTGTACTCTACGTCAATATTAGCCATATTTATTGCCTTGGGTAGGACACAAAGCACTTCAAAGAGAAGACAGCATTAAAGTAGAAATGTGTGGTGAGGAATAAGACAATTCCTTGAATCTTTCAGAGCCCTAGAGTTGAGGAAGAGAACATCCTAAATTTTTTTTTATATCCCAGGAGGTGTTGGCATTCATTGTGAATGCATCATTAGACCTAAAAATTCCAAGCATTTGGGAGACAGAGGACACAGGGTGGTCTACAAAGACATGGTGACCAAGAAACAGAGAGAACATGGGCGTTTTAGTTGTGGGGGCTGAGGGGAATTAAAAAAAGGGCATCCTATGTTTTGCAAAAATCTGGCATCCCATAAGTGAATAAGACACCACTTTGGGGCACTAGGACAGAACAAAACATTCCTTCCACCCAAAACCCCAAGTCTGCACCATCTTTGGAGAAAGAAAAGGATTGAGAGGAAGGAGACAGGCCTAAATTTGATTGAATTTTAACCCAATTAAAGCTAAGAAGAATCCAGAAGGGACTAAGTTTATTTTGACTGGCAAGCTTCGGTTTTCTGACATCAGTGGAAATTCAGGTTGCTTATAGGAAAATGAAATTCCATTTCCTCTTTTACCCCAGGTTTAGGACTATGAAATTCAGAATTACAAGTAAATAAAGTCATGACTCTAAGCATAAGACCTTGCTTTCTGGGATGCCTGGGTGGCTCAGTTGGTTAAGCAGCTGCAAAACATAGGATGCCTGCTTCTCCCTCTGCCTCTGCCTGCCACTCTGTCTGCCTGTGCTCGCTCTCTCTCTCTCTCTCTCTCTCTCTGACAAATAAATAAATAAAATCTTAAAAAAAAAAAAGACCTTGTTTTCTAAGTTCATTTCCTAATACAAAGAGTCAGAGCTTCTTGGAGCAATGACTGATTTAAGATCTGAGCAAGAAGGTACAAGGTGAGGCCGGGATATATTACTGTGCCAGAAAGTAAGAAAGCTTTCCAGGATTCATGAGAGATTGTGTCAAAAGGACACTGGAACCATACTGAAGGGGCTCCTATAGTCCAGGCTATGAAAATTCAAGTATCAAAAAGAATAATGATTCAAGTTGATTGAAAGGTATTCAACAAGCTCATGAGTTTATAATGATATTCAAGAAAGAGAAACCAATAGAAAAGTAATCTGTCATCATTTATGACAGCTATTAAATCAATTCCTTACTTTGAAAATCAGTTATTAAAGGAAATAGCAAATCTATCCTACTTTTCCAATGAGCATTCATAGCCACCAGATGCCCTGAGGTGAACAGGAAAACTTTATAGAATAATGACAATTAGTTACATATAAGGAATGAAACAAATGGACGTCAGCTTTTTGCAACCTCTGATGAAATGATTTATTCAAGCAAGGATTGTTAGTTGCTATTAAAACAATTTGGTGAATTGTTGATGAGAAACTGGACATTCTTAATGTGGCAAAGTAAGAGCATGAAGATTACTTTCTGGTCACAAGGAGAAAAAAACATAATTTTACCATGGAAAAATCAGAGAGTCATCTCCTTGATCCAGTGGCCAAACTCTCAGGCACTAATAGTATACAAGATAATACTTTCTACTGCCATATGAAGTATCCCTACGATATCCTCGTGCTGGGAAGGTTCAACTTTAATCTAATAAAATCTTTATAGTCTAATTTCTCAATTACAGAAAACACAGAGCCTGGAGAAGAGCTACTCAAAAGAAATAAATGTTGTCACATCCATTGTTTTTCTAGTAAGCATACTTCAAAAAAATGAAACAGTAAAATTAGTTCTAGTAATACATTTTATGTATATTTCATCTAACCCAATGTATGCAGAATACTATTTCAGCATGCAATTGATAATAAAAGTAATTAACAATAATCAATAATAAAAATTAATGCAATAACATATTCATTTTATTTGTACCGTGTCTTCTGAATTTGGTGTGGATTTTCCACTAGAGCACACCTCAATTCAGACTACATTTCAAGGGTTCAAGAGCTAGTGGCTGCTGTACGGGACAGCACAGAGCTAAAGGAATAAGCTAAACAATACCGTGGTAGTTAGTTTCATGTGTCTGTTTGGTTTGGCTCTGTACTACCTAGTTTTCAACCAAACACTGATCTAGGTGTTACTGTGGAGGTATTTTATGGATGTGGTTAATATCCACAATCACTTTACTTTATGGAAAGGAGACTGTCCTTGATAGTGTGGATGGGCCTTATCTAATCTGCTGAAAGGCCTGAAAAGCAAAACTGAAGTTTTCTTGAGGAGGAAGCTCCTGCCTAAGAGTTTCTAGCCTACCAGCTTGTCCTTTAGATTTCATACTTCCAGCCCCCACATTTCCGTAAACCAATCCCATGAATTGCATCACATGCATACACATGCGTGTGCACACACACACACATACACACATACACACAGATATACAGATATCTGTAAATTATCTATCTATATATTATTTATATTTATATCTGTTATATTTGCATATATGACAAGCCAGCTCTAAGGGACACATTGGAGACAATTAGAAAATTTTAAATATGGGCTTAAATAATTAAGGAGGCACTGTCAATTTTGATAGGTGGCATAATGTAAATTTATCAATGAAGGGAAATGTCCACATTTTTTAGAGATGTTTTCTCAAGTATTAGGCATTTAGTATTTAGATGATGACTGAATTACACTCTTCTGACTAAATTTACATGAAATCATAACCTTTAGTAAAATGAAGGAAATAAATCTAGCTCTCATTCTGACATTTACTACACCATCTCTAGCATAACAAGTATTTGTTAACAAAGCTTTAGCTTAATATTTAACAGACTTTTACTGCATGATCAATTGATTTAAAAGACAAAAGTAAAGGAGAGGGAATCTAAAGTGTGATGTAGTTTACTCACTAGCTGGGGGACCAGAAGGCACTGTACTTCCAGAGTGTGCAGGCCACTGACCAGAGTCCTAGGACATGATGTGGATGATTCAAAATATGAGTTTTTCCTACTTTGCCCACATCTCCACATGACACCCAGGGACAAGCACAATGCCTCAGAATGACTCTTTCAAGTCAGCTGTCAGACCAATATTTTGGCTTTCTGTATTGTTTTTGTTAAGAGTGCAGATGTCCTGGCCAAGCTACAGTATGTTCTTAGGAAAATTCTCCCATACAACTAAAATGATGAGATATTTTTCCTTCCTTTCCTGTCATTAAATTGTAATGCAGTGTTGATGGTCTTGCTGTTATGGTTACCATCATTACTATGGCGACAGTCTATACATTTTGAAAGAAGAAAACACCACCAGTCCATGCATAATGCTTTATAAAGGTCCCCTGTCAGAAGTAGAAGGCAAATCTGTTTTATCAATACGAATTCTAAATGAATGTTTGTGTAGCTACTATGTAGTTTAGTGTAGGATAGAACAGGAATTTTCTGTTATGTGCATAATTTCACATACTTAGTAGCTTGCATGGCGTTCTGCAAAGCACTTTTACAAACGTGGTCCTCTTTGAGTCTCATGCCACTCTGGAGAGTTGGAAGGGTAGGTATTCAATCCATTTTGTGGAGTGAGTCTGTGGCAGACACTACTGTGGTGCCTACCTGATATCCATTCTTCCCACCGCCCCATTTTTTTTGCTAACAAGATCCTGATTGTGTTTGAGAGAGAGAGACTGCTCTGCCATAGTCTAGGTATTTGTTTCCCCCAGCCCTGCTGCTAGGGGTATGTGCTACAGTTCAGACTCATGACTCATAAACAAGAAGTCTGCTGGGCTTTTCTGGGACATCTTTGTTTGTATGTTTGTTGCGTTTTGCTTAAAGGAAAGGACACGGCTATCTCTGTCCACCACTCTCCTTCCTGCCTTGTATGTGAATGGGAGGACGGGAGCTGCCATAGCCATTATGCGACCAGGAAGGAAAGGTGAAAAAAAAAAAAAAAAGAACAAAACAACCCAAAAATATTTGTTCAGCAGCTTATTTCTGGACTTTACTGTGTAAAAATATAGGCCCTTATACGATTAAAAGACATGCAGCTGGATTTTCCAAATGGATTCCCAACTGAGGCGGAGACTAGATGTTTAAAATTGACATTTTCAAGTTCACACAATCTATAAGGGGCAGAGATGAGACCAACTTAAAGCAGTTACTCTTTCACTTTCCAAAAAATGTCTTGTTTATTCAACAGATGACAACACATTATCTATTGCTTACAAATTGCCACTCCATGGAAATTACATGAAAGAACAGGACACAATGCTTCTATTTGACACAAGCCAAGTCTCAAACAAACATGTACCCAAGTATAGAGAGTAGACGTGTTACAGGAAAAACTATGTGGGCCAAACCATGCCAAATGCAGCTTGTGACCCCTGATGTGGAGGATACTTGAGCAAGACTTTGGATATAGAGATTTGTCAAATATAAAGGAAAAAAAAGGCAGTTCCGGCTTAAAATACAACGGAAGAAAGGGTAGAGTTAGAAATTGTTTTGTGTAGTTTCTGTGTGCTTGAACTTGAGTTTCTCCTGAAGATCAGAGTCTGAGACCACAGCTTGCACACATGTAATTTATTTGGGGACATAATCCAGGGAAGAGGTGTAAAAGTCTGGGAAAAGTGAAGCAAGGACAAGGGAAGAGCCAAGACAAGGGGGGATTATCAAGCGAGACCCTACTTTGCTGCGACTGCAAGGGTACACAGAATTATCTACCCAAGGGCTAGATAATGGGAGTGTGAACCGGTCGGCTCCTCCACAGACCCCATGGATTGTTAACGACTGTGCATGTTCAAGTTGCACATGTGCTAAGTTCTCAACAGCATCTTTGCCTTCCTTCCAGAAAAGTCCCAGGCAGAAAGAAAGAAAAGGAACAGCTGAAGCACAATATTGTTGTTACGCCAACAGGAAGCTGGTCTCTGTAGCAATAGCTGGAATAAAATATTCACCAATAAGAACTGAGGCCTGACATAAAAGGTAGTCTGATACACTGTGATATGGGGGTAGTGGAAGAGAATGTTTAGAGAAGAGACTAGAAAAGTAGGCAGGAGCTTGAATTATCTTTTTTTTTTTTTAGATTTTATTTTAACACATCTCTACACCCAACATGGGGCTTGAAGTCACAGCCCTGAAATGAAGAGCTACATCCCCTACCCATTGAGCCAGCCAGGCACCTCAAACCCTTGAATTCTTATAGAAGGTTCTTAATCCTGGGGCTCCCCATCCCCGCCCCGCTGAGGGCACACCTCTGAATTGTATGTGGAGGTTTGTTTATGTGAGTGTAGCTATGCATTTTTAAAAATTTTTATATTTTTTTATATACATATAATGTATTATTAGCCCCAGGGGTACAGGTCTGTGAATTGCCAGGTTTACACAATTCACAGCACTCACCATATCACATACCCTCCCCAATGTCCATTACCCCACCGCCCTCTCCCTACTGCCATCCCCCCGGTCACCCTCAGTTTGTTTTGTGACAGTAAGAGTCTCTTATGGTTTGTCTCCATCCCGATCCCATCTTGTTTCATTTATTCTTTTCCTACCCCTCAAACCCCCCACATTGCATCTCCACTTCCTCACATCAGGGAGATCATATGATAGTTGTCTTTCTCCGATTGACTTATTTCGCTAAGCATAATACCCTCTAGTTCCATCCACGTCATTGCGAATGGCAGGATTTCATTTCTTTTGATGGCTGCATAGTATTCCATCGTGTATATATACCACATCTTCTTTATGCATTCATCTGTTGATGGACATCTAGGCTCTTTCCATAGTTTGGCTATTGTAGACATTGCTGCTATAAACATTCGGGTGCACGTGGCCCTTCGGATCACTATGTTTGTATCTTTAGGGTAAAGACCCAGTAGTGCAATTGCTGGGTCATAGGGTAGTTCTATTTTCAACTTCTTGAGGAACCTCCACGCTGTTTTCCAGAGCGGTTGCACCAGCTTGCATTCCCACCAACAGTGTAGGAGGGTCCCCCTTTCTCCGCATCCTCTATGCATTTTTTCTTAAGGGGACGTCTTAGAGTTTCAGAGGAGTCAGGGATCCAGAATAGGTTAGGAACTCCAGTGCTGAGTAATAATCAGAGTGGAGATAAGAAAATACTGGGTTGGAGGTCACATTTCAATTTTTCCTAATTGCTCATGTTTCATGCTTTTTGAAGGTATAGATGAGAAGAACGATGTCAAAGACGTGCTTAAGTGACAAAGCTCAGTCAGCACTCCACGATGCTGCCCTGAAACATGCAGGGAGCTCTAGACGGAAAACTGAGGTGTCATCATATTTTTGCTCCTAAATATCACTGTTGAGGTCTGGTGGTACGCACACGTCTGTGTATCCCTTCACTTTGTTTTTACATGCTTCCTCTGATAGTTAAGGCTAGCGTCAACGCTAGTTCCTGTTTCACTGAATTAATGCTCTCATGTTCTTGAAATGCCTTTGCGTTTTCCTTTTTCTAGAAGAAAATATATCCATGCCCCGAATTTATGTATGAAATTGAGGCCCCCGAAGGCTGGCTGGGGGAGGTATCATAGATATCAATCTTTCACAGGCAAGCATTGTTGCAAGATTTACTGTTAGGTGTGCCGAGGAGCTTTACTGAAGTGAGGGATGAGCTGAGAAGTCCAGCTGGGAAGAGCAAAAGGCACTGGCACTTCCCTTGGAAGAAGGACTGCTGACCTCTGAGCATCTCCCAGTTAGTACAACAAAATCAGGCTCCACCCTCCTTACTGAAGCCTTACTTTCTTCTTTGCTAAGTGCATTTTCTTTTTCAGTTGCAAATTAGCTTGCATGAGGGTGACAGTGTTGTCCAAACACCACAGATATTAAAACTCTAGAATCACACTGAGGGCCATAAGATGTTTACACAAGGAAGGACAGAAGCTCAAGAACAAGGGAATGGAGATCAGCTGAGGGACAACGAGTCACACCTTCCCGTGCCTTGCGCCCCCACCCCATGTCAGCATGCACTGAGTAGAACATCAAGAGAAAATGTTCTCATTATTTACGTTGATGTCACCCTTTGCTGAGTTTGCCTAAGTGGAAGTACGGCTGATTCCTTAGATTTCGTAAGTACTAACAGCTAACACTTCCTGAACAACCAAAGCACGCTACACATTTTAATGAATTTCAGCCGTACAACCACTCTAAGAGGGAGGTACTATTATTATCCTCATTCCACAGATGGAGCAACTGAGGTGCCGGTAGGGGAGGCTCCTTGCACACAGGCGCATACCTAGTAAGTGCACAGTGCATGCTAGGCCAGGCAGACTGGTTATAGAAGCTGTGCTTTTAACCAGACTCGGGTGTGTGCGCATGTGTGTTTGTGTGTGTGTTGTGTGTGTGTATGCTGGGGGTGGGGGCAGTAGAAAGAGAGAGAGCCTTGGTTTTCCTTAGTATAAAAATTTTGAAAAGAGGTTGGGAACAACTACTGTAATACAATTTGATTGTACAGACAAGGAAACCCAGACAAGCACGGATGGGATTAAAAGGTGGGGCAAACTGCTTGGTGCCCAAAAGATAGCCACATCCTGAAACCTGGGAATGTTGCCCCATGTCATAAAATAGGATTCGCAGATGTGATTCTACTTACAAATCTTGAAAAAGGGATATTATCCTGCACTATCCGTAAGAGCCCTAAATGTAATCATAAGGGTCCTTACGAGAGGGAGGCGAGAAGGTCAAAGGAAGAAATAGGAGATGAGAGCATGAGAGCAAGAAGATGGAGTGATGTGAGCCAAGGGAGGCAGGCAGCCTCCAGGAGATAGAAAAGGCAAAGAAACCGATTCTCCCTTAAAGCCTCCAGAAAGAACTAGCCCTCGCCTTCGTCCTGTGGGGTGGATTTTGTACCTCCGATCTCTAGAACTGTAAGAGAATAAGTGAGTGTTGTTTTAAGCCAGTAAATTGGTGGTAACTTATTACAGCGGCCATAGGCAACTTAATACAGAGGGTTTCTTGCAGTCACTATGTTTTGGTTAAACGGTTAACCTGACCTCTGTTAGATCAGTCTCTTCTGAGTTACATTAACTTGAGAAGAATGAAACTTTACTTCTTTTAAAAGATACACCGCAGTGCACTTGCCACTAATTCAAGTTTACCTTCCACCTGATTTTTCCCAGTCACTGATATTTTTGTGTTCCTCCCTGTGACTCTCGGTTCCATGAGAGGATACCAGAATCACCTGGGCTTATTCCCTGGATGTGACATTTCTTTCATTAGTTAACCTTGCCCAAGGCCTACTTAAAGCTGTTTGTATATAATTTAAGAGAACCTGATTAGAAACCAAAATGTGTTTATTCATATTCATGGTTCATTCATTCATGCATTAATTAAACTAATGTTTTATTAAGCATCCACCAAATGTCATAAAGTCAAGCAAAAAGACTTAGAGGACCAAATGCTAAGAGAAGGGCTGCTTGATCCCAGAGGCTTCCCAGCCATGAGAGAGATGTGGCCTCTTTGGTTTCATGAGGCTAGTGATAGGTTTCTAAAAATAAAGATATGAGAAGCATGTTTTGTTTTCCATGTTAAATATTTACATGCAACAAACCAATGCTTTTTATACACACAAATCAATATGACATAATTATGCTCTCCATGCAAAAATGATGAGATTTATGAACTATACCATCTCAAAGAACTAGTTTCAGAATGATCTTCAGATAAAAATTTGCATGATCATGATTGAATTAACAACTGCCTCTCTCTTTTAGTCTCGCTTTTTTGTTTTTCAAGTAGTTCTGATACATTAACTAATTTGACTAGACTTGGCCACACACAGCGGCAATGTAGACCCCCTCGACTATGTGATGGTTTCAGTTCAAGAAAGATGATGAAGGGGGCCTCGGGAGCAGCCCCATCCCCAGACTCACTAGCCCTTGCTGCTTGTGTGCGAACCTTAAGCGAAACCACCAGATCTCTCGGTTGGGTCCGACTCACGTTGTGTGGGGCCGAGCAGGGGAGCCGCAGAAATACACATGCCCCAGAGCTGCTCATGCTCCGGCCGAAAGTGTGTTAATCCATGTGCAGATGCTCCTGTTAGACCTTGTCTCTGTTCAGATGCAGTGCTTACATGGGTTTAGGATATAGGATTTTAAGGTCGTCGAACACTGTACTAACACATTTCAATAAAATCGTGCTACTTCTTTCTGTTAAAAAAAAAAAAAAAAGCATTGTGGTCCGGTGATAGACCCAAGTTTAAAGTTATATGAAGAATGCCATCTGGTTCCAATGCTGTTGCTATGTCTCGGACTCCTTCTATATGTGGGTTTGCAGACAAGGTCAATTTCTCAATTTGCTGCCTTTTGTGAACGGGAGGCCTGGACCAAATATCCCTCCTGACCCCAGTTATTTACTATTGAATTAGAATAAATTGCACACACAGTCACCAGTCACATAGCTAACTGTATGCAGATACAATTTAAAGTTTCTGTTCATAACCATAAGCTAGTCAAAAACACTGATTGCATCAACACAGGGGAAATAATCATTTGTCCTTGCTAGGTCCTCCATTCCAAGACATTCCTAGAGGACATTTGCTGATGGACCTTCTACTGCTGCCAAAGATTTAAGACCCAGCAAGTCTTAGGAAGGGCTCTGTCTGCAGAAGGCCCTGACCCTGAGATTCAGCAAGCCTCAAGAGACTGGGCCCCAAGGGTTTGAGCTTGCCCAAATTCTTTCCTTGAAGAGAATATTACAAATATTCTAAGCTAATAAATGTTTGGCTTATGGTTTTGGATATCTGTGTCCAAATACTGATGACAAGGAGAAAAACATAATTAAAAGACATTTTAAATTCTTAGTTTGCCATAAATGTAAAAGTCAGTGAGCTCTTTGTTTCACATAAACTATTTTTAGATTCAGTTGGCAGGCCATATGGATGTATTTCTAGTTCTTTATTTCTAGTATGGTTTTATTAAAAAAGAAAAACACAGATTAACGCAAGAGCTTTCAAATTAGTGCAGATTTCAGTGCTAGCCATTTAAGAGCTCCTGGGATGCTTTCAACACTCTCATTTGCCCACATGGAGAGAAAAATCTTTTCTCTCCCAGTAGCACCTTGGATCCACACCTGCCTGTTTAAAATCAGGCACACAAAAGAGGAAGTGCTGATAAATCTGGTGCTGTCTAGACAAGTACACTAATGTGCCATGTTGGGCTGGTGGTTGCCATGGTAATAAGCAAATAAGCTCTTGCAGCTCTGCTAAATAGTGGGTTGTGGATGCATTCCTTACAATAGGCAATTTCCCCTCCCTTGAAATGGGGATTGCCAAAAACGAGCTGACCACCTCTAAGACATGGAATCATGACATCCAACAATGTTTCAGGTTGTAATATGAATGCTGCACTCTAATGTTCCCTGTCAAAGCAATTCATTTTCTTTGCCATTTGTCAGCATATTAACAAGTTCCTCATTATGTAGCAGAGGGGACTGAGCCTAAGGAACAACAGTAAGTGGGCAGGAAATTCAAAGTGTCTTCACTTGCATCAGTAAATAATAGCTTTGGAGTCTTCTACTCATCAGAGTTGGGCATTTTGCTCATTCAGCCAATGCCTCTAGATTTCCTACGCTGTACAGGCTGTGTACTGGCCTCTGTGTGCACAAATTTGGAGAAGGGGCTGCCTTTTTCCTCAAGTTGCTGATGGCTTAGTGGTGAACACAGAGCAGCCAAACATTCCCAAGCAGATTTGAATCAGTGGTATGTGTCACCTGCAGGGTGTTTCTAGAACATATGGATAGGACACAGAAGTCTGTCCTGGGAAGTCAATGACAGCACCCTGGTGGACATGGTATTTAGTCTGAAGGAAGAAGGGAGGAATCCAGGCAAAACGGGGAACAGCATACCATCAAGAGGAAATGGGAGATTCACATCTCAGAGGGACAGGACAGGAGATTAATGGTGCATTCCTATCAAAGCTAGAAACTGAGGGAGGAATATGGGTTGCAATGGGCTGTGGGAGGAAGGGGTGTAGGGAGAGGTGAATCTTCACAGGTAGGTAAGGTTCTAATCATGAAAGCCTCGCTATGTTAAGAGTTTTGGACTTTCTTCTGAAAGCACAGAGGAGACAGTGAAGTGTTGGAGCAGAGGAGTGACACTTGACCCAATTACCTCTAATTGCAGCATGGACAATGGATTGGAAGACGGCAAGGCTGACAATGGGACGAAAAGTTAAATTAGCTTTTGTAGTAACCAACCACTTGTCAAGTTCAAGGGTCTTTTCTTTTTGGTTTTGTTTGTTTGTTTGTTTTAAGATTTTATTTATTTGACAGACAGAGATCACAAGTAGGCAGAGAAGCAGGCAGAGAGAGAAAGTCGGGGAAGCAGGCTCTGGGATCATGACCTGAGCCGAAGGCAGAGGCTTTAACCCACTGAGCCACCCAGGCGCCCCTCAAGGGTATTTTTCGAATTATTATTATCCTTGACCATTCATGGTGAAGACTGCTGGTGGCCCCCAATACCTGTGCTTCTTCCCTTTTTATACAGTCAGTAGTTAGAATTCAGTGGGGCCCAAGGCTGCACAGCTGCATATTTGCCTTTCCCAGATGCCTTGGTAGTCGGGTGTGACCATGGACTCTCGACTGAGGAGTAGCTTCTAAGACAGGCCTTTCCCGTTCCTCCCTTTACTCCTTCCTGCAGACTTGAACACAGGTGTGAGGGCAGGAAGTGCAGGAACTCACTTAGACTGTGCGAAGGAAACGCGGTGTCTTAGCTGAGGCTGCTCTACCAGACTACTGCCGACTAGATGGCTTATGCACAACAGAAACGTGTCTCTCACAGTTCTGGAGGCTGGGAGCTGGGGATCGGGGCGCCAGCGCCACCAGCTTCTGGTGACAGCCCTCTTCAGGTTACAGCCTCGCTCAACGGAAAGGGGCAAAAGAGCTATCTGGGATCCCTGTAATAAGGGCTCTAATCCCAAATTATCTATCACCTTATCACTTCCCAAAGGCTCCACCACCTAATACTATCATATTGCGGGTTAGGATTTCATCCTATCGCTTTTGGGGGAGGGGAGGGATGCAAATGTTCAGTCCATGGCGCCCAGTGTTAGGGGGCAGATCAATGAAACAAACAGAGCCTGGGACTCAGATGACTGGAACCTCCAGACCAGCCCTGAACCATTTAGTGGTGTCATTCTGACTTACCGGTTACAGAATCTCAGCCTAACTAATAAAGTGGTCTTTCTGCCATCTGACAGCGTTGGGAGATAGCCATTTCTCCTCTAAACTATTTACTGTCTCTTCTTCAGGACAGGTCCCTTTCTGTTTATCTAATCTATCATCTCCGTCCTCCTGCCACTTCTCTGACTCCTCCCTGTGTAGTCGCTGTCCTGGATTCTCTTTGTCTTTCTCTCTGCTATTGTGGGTTCTATACTTCTCCACCAAGGGACTCATGATTTTATTCAGTGCAAAAGACTTCTAATTTTATATTTTGGCCTGATCTTTGGCTAGACTAATATTTTCAGAAGCCTGCAGCATATTTCCATTTATGTCTCCAGATATCATTTGCAAATCAACATGTCCCCTTACCCACATGATTCTATTTTCCCAGGCCAGTCATTTCTTTCCAAAGCAGTATCACTTTTTTTATTTCCTATTCTCTCAGCCCTCAAATCTTAGGATTAACTTGAGCGTCTCCTCTCCTTTTCATCCTTCCTGTCTAACTTGTCCCCAAACCTTGTTGCATTGGTCTGTCTCAAATAACTTTTATGTCTGTTCTTCTTACTGTAGCTGCCACTATTCAATGTGGTCTTTTTGGCCAGGCCCTCAAATTCCCATTCTCAACCTTTACTATCCTGTCCTGAATAGGAAGTATTGTGAACAATTTCCTAAATCACTGTTTTTCCCTTTCCTTCTTCAAGAACTGAAAATAGAGGGTGCCTAGGCTTTACCACACCACTCCCAAACTTGCGCCCTGAAAAAGAGCGTAATGCAAGAGAAAAGAATAGTGTGTGAATCACTAATCTTTCGATCACTAGGTATGTAACCTTGACCCTGACAAAATCTCCCCGAGACCCAGACCATCCAGACCTAGGTCTGACTCAGGCCTGCACAGATGGACCATAGAGTGACTTATGGAATCACCTACCACTACCTTCACCTCATTATAAGGAAAGTCTCTGTCCAAGCAGGAGCCTCAGCCTCATTTACCTAACAGACACTGCAGGTACAGGCACGGTTCCCTAAGGCGCATGTGCCACCTTATGCCCGCCTCTGCATTGGATGACAAGGCCTCCCTATCTGTTCATCCTAACCCTAAACCAAAGGAACCCATTCAACCCCTCTTAGGGAGTCATGGCTTTGGAAGCCATTCTCTGTGATCTCCTTACTTCCTGCAAATAAAAGTTTTTGTTGTGGGACAACTCAACCTGGTGCCGTTTCTGACACACCAAGGAGCAAACGCTGGTTCCGTTAGAGTGTCTGGCACATGTAAGTTGCCATTAAATGTCATTTCCCTTCAGGGCCACTACAGTCTAGTGCTACTCTATCATGTCTAAGTTCAATTTTTTCAGCCTCCTTCAGGCTGAGTGTGCTCATAGTGCCCATACTGTTCTACCCATAAGAGATGTAGTTTCCTTTTTTTTTTTTTTTGTTCAACAAATATTTATGGGTAATGTGCCATGAACCAGGTATCATTTTAGCCACTTGCTTAAATCCTACCCAGCCTCTATGGTGTGTTCAAGCTCCAGGAAGCCTCTGCAGATACTCTAGTGACCTGCTACAGAATGTTCTTCTCTCTGTACTGCTGTTGTCCTAACTGTGCTGCACCTGGTTGTTCTCTAGTTGTTTTCTGGCTGGAGAACTTACCAGTCACACTTCCTTCCCATTTCCGCTTGGTATTTCTTCCCTGATAGTAATTAATTGACAAATACTATTTCTTATTACTTTTACTCTAATGTCTATGGCTTAGGAAGGAAACCTCTGATTACTTCACCTCGGACTTAAGAAAAAAAAGTTACAGCCATCCTACCAGGTTAGGCAACAAGTCACCATATTTGCCTATATAAATATGTCAGAGACTTCAGAACCATCTTTTTAGCCTTTTCCCCCCAACACGGAATATTTGTGATAAAGGCTTAGTGTCCTGCAAGACACGAATCCGTTTCCTAAGGATTTCTTCCTCCAGAGAAGTCAGGCAATAGCTAACGAGCTTTCAGTCAGGAGACCGGATGGGCTGTCAACAGTTAGCTTTTTTCTCCGAGTTGTGACTGGAAGATGAGGGAGGGAGAGAGAAGCAATGTTGTATGATTTCTCTACCTTCTCATGTATAATCTCTTTTCCTGTATCTCCTGCTGCCAAGTCAAACCCCCCAAGGGAACTTGATCATCCAGTTATGCTGATGCCCTTCAGCTCCTCAGGCCTACTGCTACCCTCAGGCCTTCCACACAACACTCTGACCAGGGGAGCGGTTCTGAATATTGGCATGTCCTCGAAGGCTGGACATGGGTAGGTAGCATCTTAGAGTTTCTCAGACTCATAGTCACCCTGGCTTATCATCACTTTCCTTAGGAATTTGAATGTACTTCAATTCAAATAAAGAGATATTAATGAAGTGTCTATTAAGAGCATAGCATGCGCATGCTCTTGAAACTAGTTAAAAGTCCGGAGTCCTGGGTTCTAGTTCTAGCCTACTGATCAATTTGAGACCTTGAGAATGCCCTTTCCATTTTGGTGGGGGGGGGGGCATATATACTTTGCTAGTAAATTAGGAGGCTCTTCTTTCTTTTCTTTCTTTTAGAGAGAGAGGGAGAGCATGTGTGAGCAGGGGTGGGGGAGGGGCAAAGGGAAAGGGAGAGAGAGAATCTCAGGGGGGCTCCACACCCAGCATGGAGCCCAACTTGTGGCTCAGTCTCACAACCACGAGATCATGACCTTAGCCAAAATCAAGAGCCAGAGGTTTAACCGACTGAGACACCTAGACGCCCCAGGAAATTTTCCTTTAAAATCACATGTTCTAAAACAAAACAAAACCCTATGTTCTTTGATGCAGTAAGTACCTAAGTACCATTATTTCTGCAGTGTGCAAGTAGGGCATTAAGACATCATAACCAGACACCAAGAACATGAGCTCTGGGTTCAGATCACCATGCTTCAGACATTGGTTCCACCTTTTTAGTCACTGTGTGACCCTGAGCAAATCACTAAACCTCTCTGTGCCTAGATCCCTCAGGGATTTTTTTAGGGCGGTGCAACTATGCTTTAGGATACTGTGCCAGTAGATACATGTCATTATACAGGTGTCAAAACCCATAGAAAGTACAACACAAAGAGTAAGCCCTAATGTAAACTGTGGACTTTAGGTAATAAATAATAATGGATCAATGGATCAATAAAATAAAAATGGATCAATTCTTGTTCATCAATTATAATGTACCATCCGAACATAAGATGTTAGTGATAGGGAAATGTGAGACACCTCTTTAATTTCTGCTCACACTCTCTGTACACCTGAAACTATCCTAAAAAATAAAATCTATTAATCTGTTTTAAAAGAGGTCTTTGATAGAAATAAGCACTAAGTTAGTTACTATTACTATTCCTCCCTTAGAAAATAATAACAAAATCCCCCCCTCCCCCTTAGAAACATGTCAAGGGACCTAGGCCTGGTCTATAAATCTTGTAGGGAGCAGAGCATATACATGGGCAACACAGAGTGGTCCATCCTGATCTGGACTACTTAAATATTTATTTTTTTTCAAGGTGAATATAACCTCCTAAATCTCTCCTCTCCGAGCTTCTAAGGTCTGAACTGCATGGAAGCTGCTCTTTTCTCCTGAGCTGCTCATGTTCTCCATGATTCAGCCACAGATGCTCTTTCTCATTTTGTGATTGTGTCTGCTCTTTTACCGAGGCACTGAAGACATGGAACAGCCAATTAAATATCATCACATTTTCAGTGCCCTTGGGAAAACCATACAGGAAACAGACTGTGTTTATATCTCACACCTCTGGGGAGGCTGCATAAGCTGAAAGCAATGTAGGATTTTTCTTTCTCTTTATTCTCAAAGAAGAATTAAAAACAAAAATCCAAGCCACACAGCCACCAAAAACAAACAAAAAAATAGTTTCAAATATAGAAACACTCTCCATGATGAATATGCATGTGGAAGAATTATCCTAAAGTCTGGGAAAAATCTTATCAAAGGCTGTTCATCTGAGAAGCCCAGCAGTTTTCGCTGCTCAGGGCTTCTGGAGCACATACACCAAGTTCGTGGAGCACAAGACCAACCCCGCTTTGGCTCTGCTGGGCGGCACCTTGCAGGGTCACCTGCTAATGGAGCACTGGTTGATGAGCTCACAGTGAGTGGCATAAGCACTTCCTATGAGTCAGAGGCTTGTATCCCAAGCTCTCTGTGGTGAGCACTCTCTGGGGGACCATATTCAGGCTACATAACCTCCCTGAGCCTCACTTGCCTCATTGGTGAACCGTTCAGGTTAGACTAGAAAATCTCTAGGGTCCCTTCCAACCCCATCATCTTTGGGTTCCAAATCCCTACTAGGGGTTTCTCCTGAGCTGGAATATTACACTAAAAATACTTCTAATCATTAATTCATGTATCTATCCATCTATCAAGTTCTATTTATTTTTTTATCATATGAGTAAAACATGAAAACAGAAAAATAAAAATGAATAACAGGGGGCACCTGGGTGGCTCAGTTGGTTAAGCATCTGCCTTCAGCTCAGGTCATGATCCCAGAGTCTGGGGATCAAGCCCCAACATCAGGATCCCTGCTCAGTGGGGAGCCTGCTTGTGCCTCTCCCTCTGCTTGTGCTCTCTCGCTCTGTCAAATAAATAAATAAATAAAATCTTAAAAAAAAAAACACAACAAGAAAACATGGGGGGGAAAAAAACAACTTTACAGATAAGGCCAAAATCCTCCTGATTATCATCTTCATAACCTTCCCTTCCATGCCTTCCCAGAAATAAGCACTCTACTTGCAACCTTCCAGAACTTTTCACACCCAAATAGATGCAGGGAAAATAGGCAGTATTGTTTTTGTTTTACATAAATTTTATCATACCACTTGTTTCATTCTGCAACTCTATCACGTAGGTCTTAAAGATCTCTCCAAAATATGCCTCATTCCATTTTTTAAATTTTTTAATTTAAATTCAGTTTAATTAACACATAGTGTATTATTAGTTTCAGGGGTAGAATTTAGTGATTCATCAGTTACATTCAACACCCAGTGCTCATTACAACAAGTGCCCTCCTTAATGCCCTTCACCCTTACCCCAACCCCCCACCCACCCACCTTGACTCCTTTTTTAATAGCTAGGTATCGTTCCATAGTATGAGCACTGTTGTTTATTCATCCATACCCTTACTGATGGTTATCTAGGTCACTGCATTTTTTTTTAACCAACACAAACAAAAACGTACAACCAATGTCTTGCGGTGAATGAGTGAGTACATTTCTCTAAGATGGACATTAGTAAGTGGAATTACTGAGTTAGTTCATGAGTGTTTGTTTTAACATGTACTACTAATTTGTTTCAGAAAGTATCTTTACCAAATTACATACTTTTAGGGCATACATTTTCACAGCGCCATATGGGATTATGGTTAAAAGCACACGATCAGAAGACAGACAGCAAGCATTCACCCCTGTACAACCAGTTATCGTGTTTGGACCTTGGTCAAGATCATTTCTCTGCAGCTCAGTTTCCATGGGTGTAAACTAGGAATAAAACCTCTCTAACACAACAAATGGCTTTGAGGATTACCAGCACAGTGGCTGGCACAGAGTGACTAGCCTATGGTAGCTGTGACCATCATCATTTGTACTAGCCTTGGTTTGGGATGTTTCAAGCTTCTTCACCAAATGGGGCAGCCTTCCCACCTCCCAGATCACTCCATGAGTCAGGATTTTTCCAGACCCAGAGGTTAAATGCCTGCTGGGCTCATTTAACTCACACTTCTGATTCCTTCTCTGAAGTGAAGCCAGGCGAGCCCTGACTGACAGGCCTGTTTGTACAACAGTTTTTGCTAATGTAAATAGCTAAATGCAAACTGCAACATCTAAGAACCTTCAGGGGATTTGAGGACATTCTTGGAGGAGGCTGACTTCATTAATATTGCAGAAGCAAAACACCTTGGACACAGGCCACCCTGACCCCACATGCAAGGCCATCCATTCCTAGCGGTACAGGATGAGTACAAATCGTACTCCTCCCCAGGGGTGCTTTTATGCAGGTAAACTCAGGCTAAAACGACCACCAAAGGCAGCTTGGAGGGGAGAAGAAAAGTGAAAGAAACTATTTGCAGCTGTAATGATGTTTTTAAAGATACAAAAAAGTCTTATCTCGTCTACCCTGTGTTTTGAAGAAGACCTAAATGAGAACAGATGATAGCTGGACCAGTTTGGTGAATTTGCTGGGCTCCAGCTGGAGAGGTGTCTCTTGGTCTCGTCCCTCTCTCTCCCTTGCTAGTTGTAGGCCAGTCCACCTGCCATGGAGTGGGGAGGAAGCAAGGTGGAGGGTCTGGGATGTTTCCACTTAGGATGCTGCCTGTCCACAAAAATGACCCCTCCAGAGGTCTACTGAATCTAGCAATGTTGTCCCTGTTTTCAGGGGGATAGAAAATATGAACATAGTTTTTTTTTTTTTTTAGACGAAATCTTTACAGAAAAAAATATAATGATGCCCAACATGTTACGGTCACACAGAGTCACAATAGGCCCCAAGTATCTTGTTTTGCAGCCCAAAGGAAAGAGCTTGATATGGTATATGGATGTTTGACTGTTGACTATTCATACTTTCAACATACAGCTCTTATCTGTGTGTTAAATTGATTTTATAAGCTTGATACCAACTTTGATATCTCTTAATTTTGTTGCTTTCATTTCTGTAGGTTTCAGTGTAGTCTTTTTCATTTTACTTCAAATTTGTCTATTTATAGAAACATGCTAGTTGAATATTACTGCAGGATGATAAAACACAGATGTAATGGGAAATTTCCACAGAATTCAAAGAGCACGTGCTGGATTTCCAAATGGGAGCTGGCCTGTACATTTTCCTGGAAAGCAGGGTTGGGATTGCCAAGAGCAGGCTTGGGAGGCTTTAGATGCAAACGACTGTATGTCATCCCCACATTGTGGGTCATAGAGGTCACTTCATCCAGAAGTTTCTCTGGACAGGAACTTGGCCAGGCACTGAGGCCACTGAGTGCAAAGCTGCATGGTACTGGCTTTGCCATAAGCTCAAGTAGCCAACATTACAGACAAGAGAGCACAACCTCCGTTGATAGCACAATGGACAGTCCTTTGGCATGCATTATGGTTCTCCCTCTTGGAACTTTGACCTTAAAATTAGTATCACATAATTTACTAGTTGGGAAAAATTAAAGATATACTCAATTCTCACCCAATCAAACTCTAGTAACTTCCTATGATTTGGTCTTACCAACTCAATAAGTTTTAAGTCTCTTAAATGTGTGGATCATTTGTTATTCTACTAGCCTGAGCTGTGTGTTAGGCTGCTGAATGTAGGGCAGGGAAGCAATAAAAATATCTGATCACTAAGTTGTCTTTCTTGGGACAAAAGGAATTCCTTGAGTTGAGCTCTCTTCACTACACTCAGAAATACAAACTCTGTGATAGATGGATTTTTGACTGTCCCATTCATCATTAGATCCCCAGCTTCTAGAACAGTGAGCGGAACATAGTAAGAACTCAACAAAATACGTGTTGAATGGAAAAACAAAGGAATGCATGTGCTGTTTTTCATTGTCCCCTGGAAGGCAGCAGAGAACATGAATAGCTGTCCACCTCCCTGTGGCACCAAAAAACCAATAGGAAGTGACCACAGCCACTGCCCCAAGTGCAGCCCCCCCTCCTAAGACCAAGTCTGGAACCAACTGTGGAGGACATGAAAAAATGACCCATGTGATCCTCTACTATGTCAATCTACTTTGGAGCATTTTAAAACACTTTTCAGGCTACAACAACTAAAAATGAGAAAAAAACTTAGAGCAATAGCTCTCAAGAGTGGTCCCCAGAAACAACAGCATTAGCATCATTGAATATTTGTTTGAAATCACATTTTCAGGCATTACACCAGACCTATTCAATGGAAACTCTGGAGGTGGGGCCAGGAAGCTGTGTTTTGATAGGCCTTCCAGGTGATTCTGATCATGCGAAAGTCTGAGCATCACTGACCTAGAGGTCCACCACAGTCCTTGTTTCTATACTCCAGCACCCCCACCCATCCCTGCAGAGTGAGGTTCCTCTTGATTTTATTCCATTTTACCTCTCCCTACCTACACAATCTGGGTTTTCTGCAGCCCAGGTCTTTCCAAAAAAGTCCCGATTGCCTGGTCTAGCCTTGCTCTATATGTCCTGAGAGCATGTGGTCCAGTTTTTGTCTGCAAGGAACAGGGTAGCACTCATGAAGGGGCTCTAGATAAAAAAACTTCAGCAAAGGGACACCTGGGTGGCTCAGTTGGTTGGGCGGCTGCCTTCGGCTCAGGTCATGATCCCAGCGTCCTGGGATCGAGTCCCACATCGGGCTCCTTGCTCAGCAGGGAGCCTGCTTCTCCCTCTGCCTCTGCCTGCCACTCTGCCTGTGCTCGCTCTCTCTCTCTCCCTCTCTCTCTCTGACAAATAAATTAATTAAAAAAAAAACTTCAGCAAAGTTCATAAGACTTTGGGAGCTAATAGGTGCTTTGGAAATCCTCCATTCTGCATCATTCATTTTATACACGAGGAAAATGAATCTCAAAGTCACTAAATAACTTAGCCAAGACCAAAAACAATTAGAAGACTAGAATTCAATCTGGTCACATAGACAGCTTCCCCTACCATTACTGCAAAATGCCTCATAAACCCTTACTTACACTTATTTTTTTATTTATTTATTTTTGGGGGGAAGTGAACATTTCTTTTATTCAGGTGGGAAAAAAACACACCAGTTAAACTAAAATCAAAATCCCAAGCCATAACTTGTGGTCCTTCAGCTGACTGAGGCTAAGAAAAAGATTAAAGTAGCTCTCATCTACTCCTTTCTTCTGACCCCTTCTACCATCTCACTCCCTTGCATTCACTGGCCCAGAACCCATCGTCCTCTGTTGCAGACTTGCAAGCCTCCGTGAACACCTAAAGTAATAAAGATCCATATAAAGGAAAATATTTATAGGTAAATTTATTCACACAGAAAAGAAAATGTCATTTTTTTTACTTGGGACAGTCCCAGGCATTTCCATGAAAAAACATTTTCCTGGGAAGCGTTACCCCCAGAGGACTCCTTCATTCATCACAGGATCCCTATTCCTTCCTTCAATCATTTAGACAATATTAAAAAAAAAGTATTTATTGAATGAGTGAATGAAATAATTTCCCCTCATTGGCAATGGCTTAGAAGTCCTCCTTCTCCTCTCAGCCTCTCTGGAAATTGGACTTCTGCCAAAGGCCATGTGATAGCATGTTTTCTGCCATCCCACCAACAGAATAAAATCTAATGTACTTAGACTTATGATGTATATTTCTAGAACATCCAACACCAACAAGGGTACACAGAACCCTTTTATGTCTATGTCATAATGATTCTCACAAACACCCTCAGCTTCATTCCCATTTCCCACTGAGAAACCTTCAACGAAGTAAAAGGCCACATATGGATGGCCAGCCAAAGAACTAGTCTTGAAAAATAAATGACCAAGTCAGGAAAAAACTAAGTTCCACCTCCTACTCTGCAGCTCTAGGGGGTCGATCCTTCTGGTCACATGCCTCTGATGAGATGAGCTGACACAGAATGTGAATTCTTAGGGTTGAACAAAGGTGGTTAAAGAGATCATTTTGAATACTTCGAATTACAGCTTACATGGCATGCTCCCTTCTCTCTCATCCAAAAAATCCCTTATCTGAGGAGTCATTTTGAGCAAAGATTTTACTCTTTCATTGTTAGATACCAAAAACAAGGGACTCCATAGTACTAGGTGACACTAGTCCTGGCTAGCCAGAGAAAATCTTGGGCACAATTTCTATGGTACAGCTTAAGATCTATCCATAGAAAGGGAAATGATAACAAGTTTAGACAGGAGAAATTGCTTTCAGAATGAAAATTTTTGCCAAGGGGAAAAAAAAAGGCATATTTGAGTCAGAGATGAGAATATGCCAGGCAGCTGTGTCCCACAGCATCTCCTCTTGCTGTTTAGTATAAATTAGGAAACTGGAGCTCCTTGGAGGCCAGGGGAATGAAGCGAAGGGGACAGAGCTTAAAAGGGCAACGCTAATGGGCTCACAGATCTGCGAAGGATCCGGAGCCCGGCACAGTCTTTCCCCCTGCTGGCTCACCCTTCTCCCACCCTACCGTACCTGTTGGTATTTATTTTTCCAAGGACTGCAAGAGGAGGTCAAGCCTGGCCATGCTGAAAACAGAATGGTTCCAGGAATCTTGCTGAGAAGTCCAAAAATATCTACCATCCCACAGGCAACTTTATCTGCCCAGTATTTTTTAATCAGGTCATCCGACTACTAACAGTGCCTGGTAATGTTTCTTGGGGCAGTGAACATAAACCTAAACTAATTCAAGATCATGTTGAACTTTTTTTATTAGTATTCTTATTCCTCATCAATTTGGCTCTATTGGCTCACCAATAGAGAGAAATTCTTTCAGATTTCAGGTCTTTGGACTAATTTATAGGGCCGGCCAATACTCTGGAGCCTTACTGTTGACTCTCCTATTACATGTGAGTTGCATAATCATGTTGTAAGTGAAAAATGATTTTGTAATGAAATCCTTCTAGGACTTCCAGGAATAAACTTTCTTGGATGGGGTTGAAGATGAAATCACCTTACACTAAATTCAAGGCTTAAAGCAACTATTTCAAGGCACCAGTATGAGTGTGTGTACACTTGGGAAGTAGGAAATGCTCCCTTTGAGTGCTCTGTCTCCCCAAATGATGCCAGTGCCTTCTTCAGACTCTGCTGAAAAGCTTGACCTCCCTTTGACTGCCTCTTCTCATCACTTATATCTAACTTTTCATCGGCACCTATCATGTGTTTCCTTAAAATATTTCTTTCATTTATACCTTCTTGTCCATTCTGTTTGTACATTAATCCTGGGTCTTATCACATAGCGCTTAGGTCACTGCATAAATCTCCTACCTAGCCGCACAGATTCCAACCTCTCCCTCCTTCAATCTGTCCTAAACTCAGCTTCCAATCTGTACACCAAAGAAAAACCATTTTGCCTATTTCCCAGGGCAATATCCAACAAGGGCGATATTCTTTATTTTAAACTCTAGTTCTTATTCATCATCCAACATACAAGAGACATCATTTTAAAAAAGCAAAGTGAAAAATGGTTGTGTTAGGAAGGAGTAGGATAATTCAAATGAAAGGCCTTATGTATTCAGAAGCATTATACCAATGTAAGCAATTAAAGAAAAAAACCTTTATGAGAAACATTTGTAACATGCTTATGCATAATTTTATGGTTCACTGCATATAAAAAATGTCAACAATGAATGCTCCAGATATTGGATCAAGATGGTGCTCTGAGAACACACTTCTGCCCTAAATCCCTAAATGTGGCAGAAAAGAATCTTAAAATTATGAAAAGAAAGAAAAAAAAACACAAAATGAAGAGAAATCCCTGAAGAAAACAGATGAGAAAGGAATAATGGAGAAAACCACAACCTAGATTGCATTTAGAAGGGAACTGCTCAGAGAGTAGGAAATGTCAAAGGCACCTAAAGATTCCAAGGCTTCAGGTACAAAGATTGGGAAGTGATCCTGTGGCAACGGCCATGGTGGTGGCTTTGGGTTCTGTTTTTGGAATACCCAAATGTGCAATGTTCCTTCTCTGACTTCTGCATGGGCTCAACTGGTAGCCGCAAAGGTCTTCACCCTCAGGCTAATGCATGGGATGTTTTAGATGTGGCAGTGCCTCTGGTGGTTATTTGATACACAAGGGGGAATGAAGGGAGTGCTAATCACAAGGAGAAACTGATGCCACATACCTAGAATTCTCAAGGCAAACATTATCTCAGAGAAGTCTTTGATTTCCCCAGCGCTAGTTAGGCTTCATTTTTTTCTGTGCCCATGGTATCGTCTACAGATCTCCCTTCTATCAGTCATTATATTGCATTGTATTTGATAACAGAAAGAGCCATGACAAACATAAATGTCATTTTCATGATTAGATTTCAGACCTATGAGAGCACAGCACCTGCTATATTGCTACAGAGTACAACCTGAAATGCTTTCCATTAGGTTTTCTTAGACTCTAGTCGAACTCGAGAGACAGGGCTTACAACCTAATTAAGGAGACAGATTTAAAATTCCCCATTGCATAATTATTTGTTTATAATTGTGACAAATAAACAAGGAAGAAAGTAAAAATCTAGAGACCACCACTATAATTCATTTCATCCACAAAAAGAAAGGTGAAACCAGAGTAGGCTTCATTAGGTAAACAGGAAATTGATTATGTGGGGCATTAGAAAAACAGAATCAATATCACGATATGTAGTCTAAGAGGATGACCCTTGAAAGTTTTTAGTCAGGGGATGATATATCTCATTTGCAATTACAAAAGATTGCATTGGCTTCTGGGTGGAAACAGAGTCAAGAGAGGCAAGAATGGACCCCGGCAGACCAATTAAAAAGCTGTGGTACTATCCAGGTCAAAGTGGTGGTAGTTAGATACAGAATGATTGTAGTAGAAATAGATAAGATTGAAAAACATAAGAAAGATTAAAAGTTAAAATCAAACCAATTTGGTGATGGATTAGATGTAGAGAATGAATGAGAGAGAATGATCTCCTGGTCTCTCTTTGGTGGTAGTGCCATTCACTGATGTAAACTACAACAGAACAACAACAACAAAAAAAATGGGAGTTCAGCTTTTTATGTGCTGAATGTGAGATACCCATAAAACATTCAAGTAGAAAGATGGGGGCATCTGGGTGGCTCAGTGGGTTAAGCCTCTGCCTTCAGCTCAGGTCATGATCACAGGGTCCTGGGATCGAGCCCCACATCGGGCTCCCTGCTCGGCAAGGAGTCTGTCTCTGCCTGCCTCTGCCTACTTGTGATTTCTGCCTGTCAAATAAATAAAATCTTAAAAAAAAAAAGCAAAGATTAGAGAAGTTTGGATAGAGTGTTACCATTTGTGTAAAAGGAGGGAAATAAAACGCTTTTGTATTTATTGGTATATGCATAAAACATGCATAGAACGTACATTCTCAATGGGATAGTATCACCTCCAAGGGATCAAAAACTAGTTCTTGGGTAGGGGGACTATTAATCCTTTTATTTATAAAGCACAGTTATATAATATAAAAACAGATCTACACTATGTCTACATATTAAAATCTGGGTGAGGAAGAGATAATCAGGAAAGAAAATGTCTTCAAAGACTCCTTAGTGGATTGATGATGAAAACAGTTTGAGAAATACTGATCTAGGACATAAAGAAAGGAGTCAAAATGGCTGTTTCAAAGGGTAGACATGGGTTACTGGAGAAAGAAAGCAATGGGAACACAAATGTTCAAGGTGTACCCTTTCACTTTGTTATTAGAACCATGGGAAGATAATATCTACCAAAATTTAAATTAAAAACCAAATTTAAAAGGCGGTTATCCATTTTATTTAATCATACAGTATTACTGAATAGGACTTCTTTCAGCATTTATCACAGTATATATAAATCTTACACTTTAGAAAATCTGGTCTGGGCAAGGAATGAATAATTTCACTTACTTATCTTAAATGTTCAAAAGGGAAGCTGGTAACATGACACTTTAGGCAGAGCTTTAAAATTCAATTATTTTACCTTCAAGGGGAACGGTTTTAAAGACAGGCCAGTGTAGGAACCTGCTTCACTTTGAAGGGATAGGGAACATCTTCCCATCCCAGGGGTGTGAAGGACCACTGGAGTTTTCTCAGTGCTCAAGTGCTCTCTTCTTCACACTCCGGAATAGGAGAAGCAACTCTACGGTCCAGAGAGGTTGATGCAATAGGAACAATTAAAAGTCTTTAGCAACATATAGATTTGGAAAAAATTTTTAACATGTACTGAAGGCACAATCTACACTACAAAAGAATGTGGCCATGGTGAATGTTTGGCATCCTCCTGTTGTTGGCTCACCCATCTGGAAAACTGGCTGAATAAACATGTCCTTGCTGAAATCTGCGTTCCTTAGCACTGGAAATTCATAGTAGGGTTGTAGCTCTTCAACTGCTAAAGTCCCTGGGGAATGAGCTATATTAGGCCCTGGTATGTGGATGGCAGCATGTAACACTGGGAGCTGGACCATGTCTTAGTGAGGGAATCAGCTTCGCCCAGCGTTGCAGGCAGCTGCTGGTGACACAGGCTACGTGGTGCTATGTTGCCACCAGGACAGACTGAAATGATAAGGAAGAGACCTGGAAGCAGTGAACAGTTAGGGCTGGGTCGATACTGGTCTTGCAAAACAGTGGCTATTTTGTTATCAGAGTTCCTATCTCCCTCTAATGGTCCCAATTGTTACTGAAGAAGCAGACTTAATTGCACAGAAATTCCGCAGAGACTACATGGATACGAAGCACTGAAAATACAAAGCGCACTGAAACCATCCATCATTCCCCAGATTTACTCCCTGGTTACTCTATGTGCAGCTCTGATCACAACCATCTTTTAGAAAAGATTGTGAATACATGTGGTGCAGCCGAAACCATAAGTTCTGTTCAACAATGCATAAAAGCTAATGCTGAAGAGCACTACGGGGATACATAGCCATTCCCAGCCAACTTCAGATGCACTCCATTGCCTTGAAATATAGAGCTCTCTTGTGGGCTTCCCTATGGACACTCAAAGTAGGAGATGCTAGAAAGAGAATGGCGGGATGCCATAGCAAAATATCATACGTTGGGTGGCTTAAACAACAGAAATTTATTTCCTCACAGTTTGGAGGCTGAAAGTCTAAGATGAGAGGGCCAGCATGGTCTGGTTCTGGTGAGAACCCTCTTCTTGGCTTGCACATGGCTTCCTTCTTGCTGTGTGCTCACAGGGCCTTTTCTCAGTGCACTTGCAGAGAGGGCGGAAGAGAGAGAAGGGGAGAGGAGAGCGAGTTCCCTCGTCTAATAAGGTCATCAATTCTATTGGATTAGGAACCTAATATTTACGACCTGTTTTAACCTTAATTAACCCTCTAAAAGCCCTATCTCCAATGATAGTCACATCCAAGGTTGAGGTTTCAATATGTACATTTGGGGGAAGAAGGGGTTTCACAATTCAGGCCATAGCACACATAAACACAGATAAGAAATACTTAAATATCAGCAAGGAGGGGTGCCTGGCTAGCTTAGTTGGAAGAACATGAGACTCTTGATCTTGGGATTGTGAGTTCAAGCCCTATAGTGGGTGTAATGATTACTTAAATAAACTCCTAACTCATAAATAAATAAATAAATAACATCAAGGAAATTTTAGGTTACTTATTAGAGAGGTTAAGAATCACATCAGAAGGGGCGCCAGGGTGATTCAGTGGGTTAAAGCCTCTGCCTTTGGCTCAGGTCATGATCTCAGGGTCCTGGGATTGAGGCCCGCATCAGGCTCTCTGCTCGGCAGGGAGCCTGCTTCCTCCTCTCTCTGCTTGCTTCTCTGCCTACTTGTGATCTCCGTCTATCAAATAACTAAATAAAATCTTAAAAAAAAAAAGAATCACATCAGAAGAGCTTGAAAATTGGAGACATCTCTTCAGAAAACAAAAGAAAATAAGGCACCCTTATCAGATACTGCATGTCCCTCGATTAGTAAATACACATCTTGGCCCTGTGGTGATGACTTTTTTCTTTCAACTAAGGTAAAATTCACCTAACAAAATTCACCATTTTATCCATTTTGAGGTGCACAATTCAATGACTTCCAGTACTTTCACAAGGCTGTGCAACCATCACCACTACCCAAGTCCAGAACATTTTTATCATTCTAAAAAGAAAGCCTGTACCTCTTAAGTACTCACTTCCCATTCCTTCTACCCCAAGTCCCTGGCACTGGTCTTCTAAAGTTCAGGAGAGAAAGTTATGGAGAGGTGCTAGTTCTTCCCTCCACTAAGAAAAAATAATAACAGAATTTTAAAAACTACTGATACCACTAACTCAGAGTTTCGCATAGAAATTCAGGCTGTGTCTTAATTCATCAGGAAAGGGCAACTTCACAGAAACACAGAGGCCAAGATCATATGGAGGGTCTCAGTTTCCAGGGTATCTTCAAATGTTACCCCAAACAGCTTAAGAAAAAGAAAAAGTTACAGATACCATGTCCTCATACAGCCTCCTGAACAAAGAGGCAGATTTTATGTTGAAATACATTTAGGAAATTCTAAGTTAAACTGTTAACAGATTTCTTGGCCAAGCAAAGAGGATGAATAGAGCATTGTCAGGGAGGTTTGGTTTTTTAATTATCAGTGTAGGATACCAACTGCAACCTGGTGTTTTTTCACAACAAATGGACCAAAATCACAGATGGATTTTGTTTTTCAAAGAAATTGAACCAATAACATACTACCTGTAAGTTTCATACAAAATACATCAATTTCTAGCTTCACTTAAAAATACTGGGTTAAGTGGCAACTCTGGGCTATTACAGGTATCAGCAACAATTGGGTGGGGGTGAGAAAAAAAATCGCTGTTTTAGAAGTAGTATGCATATCCAACTTGACCACAGCCCCCACTGAGTCCACTTCTCTCAGGCGCTAGCTCCTTAACAGCTGATGGCACTTGAATTTGCTTCTCCTGTTGCAGAACAGCCTCTACAGAGAGATTGCCGAGGCACATTCTTTTAACCACACTTCAAGCACAAAGCCTCTTCATGGCAGGCAAACCTGAAGCATCGTCTGATATTTCACCACAATCTCGAACTTTCCATACTCAACATGAATGATGGGTACCACTCTTACGGATCTACCAAGTGGATTGGAAAGTACAAAGTTTCTGAGTGGTGGGTGAATGACTGAATGTGACTATTTCGAAAGGTATTTGGAAAGTTCTGCCTGAGTGGCAAGTGGCCATTGTATATGGGTTGTCATAGTAGGTACACAGAAGCTCACTTTGCATTTAAAAAAAAAATGGTGGGAACCACAAGGTGGGAATAATTTGAGCAAAAGCAAATAGTTTACAAAAGTGGGTTTATTTGCATATGTGTGTCTGTCTCATGTAGGTACAAATATAGATACTGGCACAGATACAAGTACAGTCATAGAACCTACATCCTCATACTAGTTACGGAGAGAATCATTTATCCACATCAGAGGAAGCAAGTGAAGCACAGAGGTTTACTCAAAATTGCACATCGGCTCCGTGGAAGAACAATAACTAGAATTTCCTTAAATTCCATTTGTTGACATGCTGCTAGAAACTATTCTAAAGTTATTTCAAAAATACACATTTCTGATCACCCCATTTCAAGAAAACAAAAACTTTCCCACAATTATTTAAATTTTACCTCTTTTCTAAAACTGAGTGGTGTAGTTGTTCTTCAATTAATAGTTGTTAAGTATTTAGTTTTAACTAAATATCCCAAGTTTTTATCAGCAACTGCACGCTGTGCTCTCATTGTTTTACACTCATACCATTCTTTATGCTTAATAGTATATAAGTGATCCAGTATAACCACATGGAGAGAAAGAACAAATTGAATCGGGAAAATTCTTCTTAGGAGACACAATGGATTTGTTTGGAAGGAATATACTTTGGGAAGTTCTAGAGAGGAAAGAGTGAGACCTTAAGAGCATACTAAAAGCAACAGGAGGGGGCAGGGAGAGAAATCTTTCTTTCCTGATAGAAAGAGTACGTAAGAAGAGGAAGAATGAGCCTAAAGTTGACCAAATGCAAGAAATGTTTTCTGTGAGTTAATTTCTTCATAGAGAAATACATGTGTGGCTGAGTTGATGTAGGGCAAAAAAGACAGAGCACATTAGAATGTGGGTTTACTTTAAACTTCTTCAGCATAGAAACTGTGATACTAGGGCGCCTGGGTGGCTCAGTTGTCAAGCGTCTGCCTTTGGCTCAGGTCCTGATCTCAGGGTCCTGGGATCAAGTCCTACATCCAGCTCCTGCTCAACAGGGAGCCTGCTTCTCCCTCTCCCCCTCCCCCTGCTTGTGTTCCCTCTCTGTGTCTCTCTCTGTCAAATAAATAAATGCAATCTTAAAAAAGAAAAGAAACTGTGATACTGTGTATATGCCAGTTAGTTTTAATTTCGACTCTAAAGACAGATTATTGACTAATAATGCATCACACCAGCGGTCATCTAGCTTGTTCCCAAAGCTCTCCATATCTTCATCAACAGCTGAGGCTCTTAGCATGACACTGATCATTAGCACATCAAAAATGGATTTTCTTTGGTGAAATTAAAGGTTTAATTAGCATGATGAATTTCTGAAATGGATTTCATTGGTGAAATTAAAAGGTCTTCATTGTATGTGGATTGGTAAAATAGTGCATAAACAAATATTTTTGGTTATGTCCTCTAAAAAGACATGTTGAGATCTTAACCCCCAATACATCAAAAGGTGACCTTATTTGGAAATAGGGCTGCTGCAGATGTAATTGGCTCAGATAGAGTCATGCTGAAGTAAGGTGGGTCATTGTCGTGAATGAATGGTGTCTGTTAAAAAGAAGAGAAAGAATCCTATACAGGTAGGTTGCCATGTGAAGATGGAGGCACAGTGGAGTTGTATAGCTGTAAGCCAAGGAATGCCAAGCACTGAAGGCCAGCACTGAAGGCCACCACCAGAAAGGCAAGGAAGGATTCCACCCAGAGCCTCATAGACAGCATGGGCTTATTGACATCCTGATTCTGAACTTCTAGTCCCCAGAACTATGAGAAAATAAACTTCTGTTGATTTAAGGCATCCAATTTGTGGTACTTTATTACTTTGAAACTATTACACAACATATAAGATTCTGGAAAGGATCATACCCTGCACCCTCAGGCATCTATATTAGTCAGGATTCTCCAGAGAAACAAAACTAATAGGATGTGTGTGTGTGAGATATTCCCCCCTCCTTCTCTCTCTCCATATATATCTTTATTTATTATAAGAAATTGGCTTATGTAACTGTGAAGGTTGGCAAGTCCCCAAATCTGCAAGATGAGTCAGCAGCTGGACACCCAGAAGAGCTCATAGTATAGCTCTGGCCTGAAAGCTGACAGACTCAAAATATAGGAAGAGCCAATGTTTCCATTCTAGTCTAAAGGCAGGAAAAAAAAAAAAAGGATGTCTAAGCTTGAAAGGTGGTCAGGCAGGAAGAATTCTCTTACTTAGTGGAGAGTCGGACTTTTTCTTCCATTCAGTCCTTCAGCTGATTGAATGAGTCCCACCCACAAAATGGAGGGAATCTTCTCCAGTTAAGCTACCAATTTATGTTCATTTAAATGTTAATCTCATGTGAAAACACCCTCTCAGGAACACCCAGAATAATATTTGACCAAATATCTGGGCATCTCATGGCCCAGTCAAGTTGACCCCTAAAATTATACTTCACAGCATTCAAGTTTGAACTCTTAGAGGTCCTATGTTCTATCATTAGTTTGAAAGAACTGATGGTTGCCTGGGCCACCTATAAACGTAACAGAATCTGGTCTCTGAAATATAGTCAATTCTGCTTAAGTGAACCTTTTGTACAATGTGTGGCTGGAGCACCTAAAGGACAAAATATTAGAACTTGCTAAACTATAGATTTATGAACAGTGTTGGCCTAGCATTCTAATGAATATTCATTTATCAAATATTCATGTTTATGGCATAATCTGAGGCAAGACTTGTTTTCATTAATATCTTGATAGCAAGTTTTGGGAGAAAGAAGTTAACCTTCATATTTCTCAAACTTCTGTGTCACCTCAACTACCAAAATAGAATTAATTAATGTGTACGTGACTAAATCCCTGGGATGGGCTTTAACTTTTCACAGGCTGAGAGACTGCCAGTATTCCAGCCATTCTCACTAGGATCCCAGGGATAAGGTATTCCCAGGTTAGCTATGTAGGTCATGTTACTTATTTAATTGCAATGTGACCTTGGTCTACTGCCCAATCCAAGCCTTTGCCTGGTCACCTGTAAACTGGGGAATATAAAAGCACCTAACCTCAAATACCACTGTGAAAATGAGACATAATAACACAGGTAACATGTTTTATTATAATGTCTTGTCACATTTTAAGCACTTCTTAAAAGTTGCCATTATTATTGTTAATCTCGTTTGCCAGGCCAGAAGAGAGGCATATGGGAGTGATGATAAAAGGGACAGAGAGAATGAGAGGTGGGTTCGTTTTCTATCATCACTGTAACAAATGACCACAAACTCAGCAGCTAAAAAGACACAGATTTATTATCTTATAGATACCTAAGCTCAAAGTCTATATAGGTCACAAGCCTTTAGAGGAAGATTTCTGAGAATTACACAGAGCTGGGACTAAGGAGAGAGATGACTCTCCTTCCAAAAACACCCATTCTGAGTGACTTGTGAAGCACGGCTACCTGGCACCTTATAGCCCATGTTTAGGCCTATCTCCGTGTAGCCTTGTTCCTGGCCACTTGTCACAGAACAGAGGGCCTCAAAGACCGCTCTCTTTGACACTCTCTACTTAAAAAGTGATTTTAAAAGGATGATTCAGATGGATTCAGCACACCAGATCTAAAACAATGTCTTTCTCCTCCTGAGTTGACTAACCTGTCTGAAATCACTTTAAAGAATTGTACTTCAAAATATTGTTAAAATGTGCCTACTAACCAAAGCAATCTACAGATTTAGTTCAATCTCTATCAAAATGCCAACAGTATTTTTCACAGAACTAGAACAAATAATCCCCAAATTTGTACTGAACCACAAAAGACCCCAAATAGCCAAAGCAGTCTTGAAAAAGAAGAATAAAACCGGAGGTATCACAATCCCATGTTTCAAGATATTCTACAAAGCTATGGTAATCAGAATAGTATGGTATGGACACAAAAATGGATACATACATCAAAGGAACAGAATAGAAAGCTCAGAAATAAACTTACAATCATACAGTCAATTAGCCTATGACAAAGCAAGAAAGAATATCCAGTGAGGGAAAAATGGTCTCTTCAACAAATGGTGTTGGCACAACTGGACAGCAACATGCAAGAGACAGAAACTGGACTTCTTTCTCACGCCATACACAAAAATAAATTCAAAATGGATGAAAGACCTAAATGTGAGACCTGAAACCATGAAAATCCTAGAAGAGAGCACAGGCAGTAATTTCTCTGCCATCGGCAATAGCAGCACTTTTCTAGATATGTGTCCTGAGGTAAGAGAAACAGAAGCAAAAATAAACTATTGGGAATTCATCAAGATAAAAACTTTCTTCTCAGCAACCGAAACAACAAAACTAAAAGACAACCTATGGAATGGGAGAAGATATTCGCAAACAACATATCTGCTAAAGGATTAGTATGCAAAATATATAAAGAACTTATAAATCTCCACACCCAAAACACTAATATAATCCAATTAAGAAATGTGCAGAAGACATGAACAGATATTTCTCCAAAGACGACATCCAAATGGCCAAGAGACACATGAAAAGATGCTCAACATCACTCATCATCAAGGAAATGCAAATCAAAACCACAATGAGATACCACCTCACAGTGTCAGAATGGCTAAAACCAGAAACACAAGAAACAACAAGTTTCTGTGGGATGTGGAGAAAAAGGAATCTTTGTGCACTGTTGGTGGGAATATAAACTGAAGTAGCCACTGTAGAAAGCAGTATGAAGTTTCCTCAAAAAATTAAAAACAGAACTACTCTAGGATCCAGTAATTCCACTACTGGGTATTTATCCAAAGAACATGAAAACACTAATTCAAAAAGATACATGCATCCCTATGCTTATTGCAGGGCTATTTACAACAGCCAAATTATGGAAGCAGCCCAAGTATCCATTGGCAGATTAATGGATAAAGAAGATGCGGTACACATATATAATGGGATACTATACAGCCATGAAAAGAATGTAATCTTGCCATTTGCAACCACATGAATGGATCTAGAGAGTATAATGCTATATGAAATAAGTCAGTCAGAGAAAGATATACCATACAATTTCACTTACATGTGAAATTTAAGAAACAAAAAATGAGCAAAGAAAGAAAAGAGACAAACAAAAAAACACATTTTTAACTATAGAGAACAAAGTGTTGGTTACCAGAGGGGAGGTAGGTGGGTAGAAAGGTGAATTTGGTGATGGGGGTTAAGAGTACACTTGTGCTAATGAGCACCAGGTGACGTATGGAAGTGTTGAATCGCTGTGTTGTACACCTGAAACTAATATAACACTGTATGTTGTTAACTATATTGGAATTACATTTTTTAAAAAATTAATTAAAAATAATAAAAAAATAATTGTACTTTGCATTACCAACTCTGTTAAATACAAATGCCACAAGGAAAGGAAAACAATTAACTTTACCAGTCACTCCTCTCTTGAACAAGACAATGATTATACTGGAAATTGTCCATAGAGTAGATTTTTATAAGGAGAATCATGGAGAATAAGCAAATGTGAGGGCAAGCAGTGCTTCCCTAAAAGTGCAATCAGAAGTACCTAAGACAAGGCCTATCTACTTCAAAAATTAGCCAAAGTAAAATTTTTTCCCCTCATTTTGTGACTTCCTTTGTTATAAAAATCCTTAACATTTCCTCCTTCTAAACTTTCCCTTAACTACTCAATTTTAAAATAATACTTTTCCTAAAAACATTCGTTAATAATAGGCCTTATGGGACTAACAGAAAAAGAGATTGAAAATGTTTTCCACTGGCTCTGGATCTGTCATTTAAAACAAAAATTTCCCCGATTACATTTCTGCTGAGAGAATCACTTTTCAGAAATATATCCAGAAGAAAAATTTTTTTAGATAACAAGGAAGGCTTGTGGTTTCTACCACGCAAAACATCCACAGTAACGCATTGCATGGCTCTCAGTCACCAAGCTCTGCCAGCTCAAATTCCTTAGACTGTAAGTTTACTCCCAGTCTTTTTTTCCCCTCAGTTTGTCTCCTTACATTATGGATAAAACATTGTGATTCAGAAACAATCACATTACCTTCCCCTTAACTCTCATTATACTTCAGATTGGGAGAGGTCATTTCCAGTTGGTTCCTTCTTCTACCAGGTGTCCACTGGAAATGATGGGGCTCAGAGCTGAGAGTGAGGTCTGGAGACCAGTTTTTCAGTTCTCTATCCCTTGACCAGGAATCCCAAAGCACTTCCGAAAGGCAGCTCGTTGGTTTCCAACGACGTTCAGTTCTCACACACAGTCTCCGCAGGTGGACTGGGGATACTGGGCTGTGAGTGTCAAACCTGTCCACTTCCCAAAGCCAAACAAAAGAAAACATAATCCACCATGAGGAGCAACTAATCAGTATCATTCTCACATTTCAAATGTACCTCCAGCTGTAAAACTTGTGATATGACCAAGGCTATGATAGTGAGTGAAGCACAACACTCTTCAGTCTAATTGTCCATATTCATCCTATTAACCAGATTTTATGATTTATGTATTCATCATATAGTCCTTGCTATCTGCCAGGCACTGTTCTAAGTGTTTTACCAATATGAACTCAGCTAATCCTCATGAGGAACCGTGAAGAAGGAAAAATTTGTAAATTCATTTTATAGATGACGCTAAGGACCCAGAAAAGTTAAAGACCTTCTCCAAGATCACAAAGTTGGTAAGTGGCAGAACCAGGATATAAACTCACACAGTCTCTGCTCTTAACCATTATGCAAAGTTGATTCTCATCCCCTAATAACAAAATAGTGACGTATTTTGTACAATGCAAATTACTGAATTCACCATCTTTTCACGCAACTTGCTTGTACTCTACCATGTGGCTGATTCTGCTTACAGGTAGAACCCATGCAACCCATCTAACCTAAGTCAGATACCCTCTTCTTAATTATCTAAGCTAGTCTGACACGATCATCTATCAATTCTGTTCCTTACTGATCTCCCAGACTCTTATTTTCTCTGTTGCTTCTACTATGGCCTTGTCAGCTCTCCCAGGACCCCTGAGGAGGCTCCATGGCCACCCTGCCACGTCTCCCACATCTTAGCCATTCTTTCTCCAAACATTCTACAAGGCACCCTGATCATGCCGCTCTGGCTGACAAAATCCCTCTCACGACTTCCTATCCTCTCAACCAGTGACTCGAAAAGTGTTTCTCCACAACCCCCACACATATTAGTCATTCCAAAGATCTTTTAAAAATTAGGATTTGTGTATAGTGATCTGAAGGGGTACGTGCACCCGAATGTTTATAGCAGCAATGTCCACAATAGCCAAACTATGGAAAGAACCTAGATGTCTATCAACAGATGAATGGATAAAGAAGATGTGGTATATATATATATAATGGAATACTATGCAGCCATCAAAAGAAATGAAATCTTGCCATTTGCGACGACGTGGATGGAACTAGAGGGTATTATGCTGTGCGAAATAAGTCAATCGGAGAAAGACAACTGTCATATGATCTCCCTGATAAGAGGAAGTAGAGATGCAACGTGGGGGGCTTTGGGGGGCAGGAAAAGAATAAATGAAACAAGATGGGATCGGGAGAGAGAAAAACCATAAGAGACTCTTAATCTCACAAAACGAACTGAGGGTTGCTGGGGGAAGGGGGGTAGGGAGAGGGTAGTTGGGTTATGGACATTGGGGAGGGTATGTGCTATGGTGAGTGCTGTGAAGTGTGTAAACCTGGCAATTCACAGACCTGTACCCGAGGCTAATAATACATTATGTTTATAAAAAATTAAAAAATATTTTAAAAATTAGGATTTGTGGGGCTTGGTTGGTTAAGCAACTGCCTTCGGCTCAGGTCATGATTTCCGAATCCCAGGATCGAGTCCTGCATCATGCTCCCTGCTCAGTGGGGAGTCTGCTTCTCACTCTAACCCTCCCTATTCTTGTGCTCTCTCTCCCCTTCTCTCTCTTTCAAAGAAATAAACTCTTTAAAAAAAAATTAGGATTTGTAGCTGCTGCCACAGACATATGAAATCCAAATTATTGAAGAGGGATCCCAGGAGTCTGGATTTTAATGAACTCTTCAGGAGATTTTTTTTTATATGTACTAAAGTTAGAGAATCAGAGATCTATCACATAAATTTCAACTTTCATGTCAGGGTACAAAGGTGTCCCATGTCTGGGTCCTTGCCCATTCTCCTATCTCTTGGGTGGGAGGACTCCTGCTCGCTGCGCAGTCCGGCAGTCCTCAGCTGGGCTCCCCTGTGCTATGCCTTTGTGTTGCCTCCGTGCGTGCAGATGCCTGTCTGCTCGGGACTGTGAGCTCTGACCATCTTCTGAAGCACATCTCCTGCATTGCCTACTCCAGGAGGCCTGCTTTGAATACACTGTGTTAGGCAAATGAATCATTTCTCCCTTTCTCTGTTCACCAACCCCCCCACACCTTCCAGAGGGCACTGTGCTGCTCCTCTACCTGTCTGCCTCTCCTGCTGCACTGTCAACTCCTTGGAGGTAATATCTGTTGCTTTCGGATTTTACATCTACTTCTACCCGAGAGCCCGGAATAGAGAGAGAGATACGGACCAATTTTTGCTGAATGACTGACTGCTCTTAAGTTTACAAAGCTCCTTGCAATGGATAACTCCACATCAGGACAAAGCAGGAGTGGGTGTCTTTAGAGGTAACATTTGCGTCAAGAGACGAAGCAACATCCCAGACCACATTCAGGTCACCCTTTTCCTGCCTAAAACCAAAAAAGGCCCATAAAACCTTCCCCACTGCCACATTCAGTGTCCATCAAGGTGAAACTTCTTGGCAAAGTTGTGTTTATCACTGTTTTGTTTTGTTTTCTGTGCAGTAGAAATTTTAGACACAAATTAAAATATTAGAACTAGAAGTCTGTGCAGGTTAGCATAGAAAGCCTGCTCTTTAGAAACACACTTGGAGCCACTGAAGGCAGAGAGGCTGTAAACACATGACAGAAACCCACTAGAATTAGTACAGTGAAAAGGAAAATCTTATGTGTAATTAGATCAGAGAATTTTACAAAACTCAGACTTAAGAATGCAGAGGGGCTGGAGAGGAAGGAGAATTTGAACCAGGAACTTGAACACTGTTGGGAATATCCCTACTCCTCAGCTCAGCTCCATTCATCAGTCTTGCTGCCTGTGATGGAAAGCATGGCTGACAGAACTCCCAAGTTTTAGATCTCATAGTTGTAGACTCTGAAGAGATACTGACTGAATTCTCAGAGAAGCAGCTCAATGACCAACTGGAATCAAGGAGCAAGTTCCCCTGGGCTAATCCGATGTGACCAAGGACACCAGCAGAACCGCACTGGAATATGGGGGCCTAGCTATGGCTATGCGAAAGGGAGAGAGGAGTAGGGCCCACCACAGGGAATAACTTCATTGATACTGGAAGCCAAGAGGATAGTTTCAATTGGGGGTAATTTTGGATGGAGATATGGAATGGGGACAACTGAACAACAAGACCCAGGCCAAGACCTGGCCAGAGACAGGGCCAGAACCTCCCCTGGTGAAGACTGCAGTGAGTAACTGACCGCCAAGCCCAAGGTTGTCTGTATATTATTTATCATTTGCTGCTCTGCCTGTTAAAGTTAAATATTAATATGCTAAATAAGAAGTTTGTTTTATAGAATAGTTTTAGTTTTTAGCTAATCCTTGTGTTATCTACATAAAGGCAAAGAAACCTTTCAGAAGAGAGCAAAGAGATGCAGAAAACTGGAAGAGGCTTGGAATCCCACAGGCTTCCTACCTGAGTGCCCCCACCACACACAGGCCGACTATGGAGAAGGTCCCAACTGTCTCTGAGCCTTAGATACTCCCTATGTTCCTCTTGATCATGACACCTCATTCTCATGTTTTATGTTATTTAGCCTAAGCTGTCATGACTCATTCACCAAACATCCTTGATCCCTCCCTGTGGGCCAGACACTGTTCTGGTAGCCTTGAATATAGTGTTGAAAATAAGTATCTTTACTCTCATGGAGCTTACGTTCTAGAAGAGAAACAAATACACAAAATTACAGTATGTTGAAGAGTAATCAATAATAAGGACGAATTCAAAGTACAGAACGGATGGCACCGTTAGAAGATATTTGTCTGTATCCCTGAAGGCAGGTGTGATACTCATTTGTTCCCACCGCATAGCCGAGTGCTTGGTCGAATGTGGTAGGTGCTAAATGAGTATTTGTTGGTGTTGTGAAGGATGAAGAGAGTAACATGAAAGCAACTTGTTCCAGCATGCTAGCGGGGACCTGTATCAGTCTTCTCAGGCTGCTGTAGCGAAATACCACACTGAGTGGCTTGCACATGGCCACCTTCTCACTGTGTCCTCACACCATCCTCCCTCTGTATGTGCGTGTTTCTGGTGGGTCCAAATTTCCTCTTCCTGATGGGACCAGGACACCAGTCATCCTGGATTAGGGCCCACTCTAAAGACCTCATTTTAATTTAATTAACTCTTTGAAAACCTGATTTCCAATTATAGTCACACTGTGAGGTCCTGGGACTTACAACTTGAATGTATGAATTGGGGAGGGGAGCACTGTGGACATAATACACACAACGCAGCCCATAACATCAAGAATACAAACCTTTTAAAACTTTCGTTACATTATTTTATTTGGTCTTCATAGCAACTTTTTCCCACCCCCCAAGATTTTATTTATCTGTTCAGAGAGAGTGGGGGAGGGAGAGAAGTAGAGGGAGAGAGAGAGAATCTCGAGCACACGCCATACGGCACACATAGCCCAACGCAGGGCTTGATCCCACAACCTGAGAACATGACCTGAGCCGAAACCAAGAGTCGGATGCTTAACTGACGGAACCACCCACAGCAACTTTTAACATAGCAAAGACACTTGTATTTTCTCTAGTACATAGATAAGATGACCGAGGGTAACCATAAGTAGAATCGCAACTCTAAATCAAGTGCGCAGGCCCCAAGATCACAATACCGGTACCCACAAGCTGTCACCACCACTGATCTCAGTGAGATAGCAGAGATCCGGTCTGGGCACAGCAGAGGAGGACTGCCGTGGGACAAGTGGCCTGAACAATAGGGAATAGTAACCTGTACGCTGGAAAATTTAATGGGTGCAAATAATGGAAACAGGGAGGTTAAATGCTTTGAAATGTAGCTGAATACCTTGTCACCTGGGGTTTTCTTGGCTATTTTTCACTGAGACTGTTCAAATCCAACCAAAGACATCCCTGACAGGCAGCATCCAGAAAACTCTAATTTTTAAAAAGTGCTGACATGACTACAGGCATCATTCTTGAGATGTAGGCAGACCTGATGGCAACACGGTCACCTTTTTATAAAGTCCTGCTCTGGCTTTTTCCAAGTACAAATTGGATTTAGCCCTCTCATAGCCACCTAGTTGACCGGGCCAGGAAATACAATTCTGATTACTTCATAGCGGTATTCCCAGAGGTGTCTCGTTAGAGCAATCACAAATCCATCTCAAATCGAAGGCTAGTCCTGTCAAATGAACTGTGGAAACAGTTTTACTTTGCAAACTTACACAGAATGGTCTGTTGTAGTACTGAACACAATCAGTAACCTTGGAATAGAATCCCAATGGCTGTTGGCCCAGGGCGAGGGTCAGCTAAGGCAACAGGCCTTTGATTCCAGAAATAACTGTCATGCTTTTGGGTTGAAAGTCAGCCTATTACCCTATAAATTATGAAACACGGATGACTGCCAACTCCCACCTTTAGTTAGATGCAATCTTTCTTTTTAGTTTATGTCCCACTTTGAGGAAATGCATTTCAATGACAAGTTTATGGTCAATTACACGGAGCTTAACATCAACAGGAATGTCTTTTGCACTCTCTCTCCCAGTCCTCCTCCTTGGGCCACACCCCAGGCTAACTCTAATGCACTGAAAAAAAGATGGGTAGACCTCCAGTTCAAATGTTAGACTGAGGACACACATTTGTTTCCAATCCTCCTCAAGACTCCACTGAAATAAAGATTCAAGAGTGCAAAATGAATAAATGTAGAACAGCCCAGAGAATGAGAGTGGGGTGGTGATTATCAATGGATTGAGGGGTTTCAGCAAATCCATCAAAGACAGAAAATGGGAAGATGTGCATAGGCTATTACCCAGCAATTTCACTCCTGAGATACAGATCAGATTCATTCTCACTTAGGTGTGCTGGGTACATGTACACAAATAGTCTTTGGACATGTACACAGTGGTCGTTATGGTAGTGGGTTGCTGGAAGAAAGTTAAGGGAATTGGATAATTGAAGAGGAGTGAATGTGTTCTGTGATGCATTGGGCACCAGTGAGTAGAAAAGTCAGAAACAGAGTAAGTGAAAATTTCATGAGAAAAGTACAAACAGAATGAGAAAGCACAATATTATTTGTATGAATGAAAGACTCCAATACACAACAGTGCATATTATAAAAACTGCATATTGTATATTTTGAGGGCATATCAATACATTACTGGGGGTTCCAATAAGGGAGAAGTGAAAGTGGGGATTAGCAAAGAAGGGAAACAAATATAATAGAGGGTACCCATTTAAATTACTCATAACAATGTGCTCTGCACATGGTAGCTGGGGTCCTACTGCAATATACACTGAATAGATTGGACTGGATGAAAAAGGGAAGGGAAGCCACATTTCAGAACACACCGGAAGGGAACCAGTGTGTGCACTATGACATTGAGATGATCCCATACCACTTACATGGAGAAGTTCCCTGAAGGTACACTCTTTTTATTTTGAGCAAGACTAATTTATTTTTCACTGTGTAAACACGTTAACTTAGATTTTAAAAAAATTAAAAGAGAGTGATCTATTGTGATTTAAAAAAAAAAAGTTGTGATACATTGAAAAAATTCCCTTGCTCCTTATTTTGCAGAAAAACACAGTAAGAATGTCTGAAGGAAATGTAGGTCAAGACTTCAATGTGCAGATGTCTACAATCTTATCTATTCAAAAACTTGATTTTTCCTCTGTGTGTATCAAGAAAACCACTCAGAAGACACGAAGCGAGTCTCCTGAGAGTGGCTCCCCTCGGGCAACCATTCAAGACACTAGTCTGGGCTTCCATCTACCTTGGGAGGACTTGGGTTTCTTGGGCTGTGAGGGTCAGTGAATCTTTTGTTAACCGAAACTAAGCCCACCTTCTACTACGTGAAAGGAAAATACTGATTAACTGAACCAAGTGTTAAATTGGCGAACATCTAGAACTCCAGTGGAAAAACAACTTTATTGATTCCCCATGCCTGCCACTGACATACCAGCAGCAGGTCCCATGATGTTACACAGGAAGTCAGCTCAGGCCGAGTGTTTGCTGTGTGACATGGCAGTTGCAGCCAGACCTTCCTGTCCAGAGGAAGATACCATCCAAATCCCAAGAAAACAAAACAGAGGGTAAAAAGCCCAGCAGCTGCAAATAATTTCTATCCAGTCATCAGGATGGCTCTTTGCTTTCACCGCGGTTACCATACCAAAGCTCAGGGCCAAATAGGGAAATAACACGAAAACACCAACTTGGGCAATACTCAGACAATTGGTAGATTCTCTGTACACTGTAAGTTGAGTCAAGGAAAAAATTAAGGCTTTTAAGAAACGAAGGGGTGCAGTTGTTTCACTGATCAAAGACAAAATGGAAAAACACGTAGGGCACTTTTTCTTTCTTATCTCTAGATTATCACCGGGCGCTAGCTCAGGGGGGACATTCAAGTATCATTTAAAAATGTTTCTAGGGAAACTTGATTCCTTATTTCCAAAACAAGAACTTAAAATAAGAGAACTTCACAATCAGCTTAGAACATGAAAATAGCAAATTAAGGCTACATAAAATGGTGTGTGAAAATACATCTACCTTAAGGGTTAAATCTGAAGAGTTGACTTACCATTTAATATCGGGGGTGCCTGAGCATTCAAGATTCCTTTTACAGTCTTACAATTATCATGAGGCAGGAAAGGGTAAGAGCAGAATTTTTACATGAAGGTCTGAAAAATGCAGTAACTGCAATCCTATGAATATCTTCAGTGTTTGTAAATAATGATAAATAATACATTTTCCAAATAAAAACTCTTGGTTTATCTCCGTTCAAATAGAACACATTGAGTAGAATCAATTTAAATAGCTATGATTAAGATGGGTAATTTTATTGTTTCAAGAGAAATGGACATTTCTATGATTAAGGCGTAGAATGAATTCATGTTTTCTGTCAGCACACCTTGAAGCATTTTTTTTTTCCTTTGTTTTGTTTTGCCTGTTTTTTTACCCCCATTTGTTTGAGGTCCTGTTGGAACAAAATTCAGTATGGTGAAATTTGGGGATTCAGTTGTGATTTTTCCTTGAAATCTGATCTTTCAGAGTCAAACCAAGTGGAAAACCAGGTTTTCCAAAAGCATGAGTACTTTTGTGTTGAAACCTGATTTCCTCAGTTCCAAAGACAAATTAATCTACTGATTCGAAGCAACTCAAACGTTGGCCCAGCTTCTTACTGATGATCCAGCCTGCCTGAAGGACTTTTATTTTCAGGCACGGAGATTGTAATTGTTGATGGACACAGCAGACAGCCCTGTGGGTGTGTACCTTAAGATTATGACCAGAGTGGGGTTATCTCAAGGTCAGGATGGGAAGGCTATTCACATTAAGTGAGGAACCATCACAGTATTTACACAGTTATTGGGGTAAATTGAAATCAGATCTTCTGCAACAGCATTGTAAGATGTTTAATCACCAGGAAAGTTATAGCTCATGTTAAGCAGAGGATGTCTTGGCAAACAGTCCTGGTGCACAGCTCTTAGAAAACCATCTGAGGGAAAGCTCTCGGGAGCTGCTGTGTGCTGCTGATGTTGGGGGCATTGACAAAGGCATCATTTTAATTTAGAGACAATCTGATGGGGACTAAAAACAAACCAATACACTTTTGACTGTTTTTAGTACCCAGTGATGTGTGGAATAGATACGCACATGTTATCCTAAAACCTTACTACATGCTTTAGAGATTGGGGATTGAGTGGAGCTTAGGAACTGGCAAGAGTGAAAAGCAAATGAGGTTGGGGCAGGTGGATGGGTATGAAAGGGACAGGCAAACACTCAGCAAATGTCAAGGCGCTGTTCTCTGTGCTGCCGCAGAGAAACTCTTCTTCCTATCATGTAACTTAAGCATTGTTTCTGGCCTCTCCCTAATGCCTGGAATGCTCTCCAAGCAGGACAACCAAAAATGTCTCCAGACATTGCCAAATGTCCGAAATTCTCCAGCTGAGAACCACCAGCTCATGGAGGGCCTTAGAAGCAGGAGCAATAGGCAAAATATGTAACACCGCATGGGGCATGAACAGCCAATCAAGCAGCCAATCAAGATGGGCATCGTCTATAAATAATGCATATGGCTGTACCACTGTATCCCGGGTGAGTATGAACTCTGTTACAGCTCACAGTAAAGAGTTCGGATCTTATTATAATTGTGACTGAAAGCTTTCACAGGGCTTTAAGAAAGGGAGCAACACAAGTCTCGATCTCAGTGTTAGGAGATCAAGCCCCAAGTCGTGCTCTATGCTTAATGGAGAGTTTGCCTGAGAGTCTTTCCTGCTGAGGAGGGCACGCATTGCATGGAGCACTGGGTGTGGTGTAAAACTATGAATTCTGTTACACTGAAAAGAAATTTAAAAAAAAAAGAGAACTTGAAAAAAAAAAAAAAAGGAGGGAGCAACGTGATTTTTTTTTTTAATTGTTTTCAAAAAGATCGCCTTAGCTGCTAAGCAGAGACTGGAAGTCAGAGCAGGGCAACAGGAGATGAAGCGACAACACTAGTGGGAGGCTGTTGGGAAAAGTCTGTATTCAAGACTATGGTGACTTAGAGTAGAATCACAGCAGTGGAGATAAGTCAAAGTGGTCACAGTACATACTAGAGGTGGAGAGCAACTGAAAAATCAAGGATTATAAGGAAGTTTTGGCTTAACAATTGAGTAAATGGTAGTCATTTACTAAGATGGAGAAAACTAGGGGAAGAACAGATCTTTGGGGGAAAAAATCAAGGATTTTATTTTAGGTACATTAAGTTTTAGATGCCTATGAAGCACCCACATGAGGTTGTGTAACAGGTACCTGTACCATTTGGGTACTTGTATAAATGTGACATTAACCAGCATATGTAATATGGAAATGACTAATACCCAGAAACCTATGTATATATTTAGGTAATCAATACAGGAAAAGCCACCAACCACTGAGACTGGAGTATCTGCTCATTTTCTGAGGAATAACTTCCATAGTTCATGGCCTGCCTACTAGCACTTCTGATCCCACCCCCTCAAATTTAACTAAGATCAGCCTCATTTAATGTTAACCAACAAACATACTGACCTTTGTACTTAGTTTTCTACTGAAAAATCTTGAGCAAATAACCCTGTGTCCTTTTCAAAGTTTTCCTGATAATGGAAAATTGAATGTAAATCTATTAGGGACTGGGGTAGGGCAAGAACAGAGGTAGAAACTCACAGAAGATGTTTGGGTCACAATATAATTCCTTATTCTTGGTCCCAGACAGTCCAGGAACCCACAGTTAAATACCATCTATTCTTTCAATATTCAATACACTTGGTCATCATGCATGTCATTTAGTAATATTAAATTTTTGATTATACTATTGGTATTGGGGGACAAGTGTCATTCATTAGATTCAAACATGGTGCTAACAAAGGTCGGCATACGTTACTATTAATAATAAATGAAATCTTATATTCTAATAACACACTGTGATTTTCAACATACTTCCTATGTGGATAAAATTTTATTTTCACCACAATTTGTGACATGGGAAAGGCAAATATTTATATATTTTTAAAATAAGAAAACTGTTTCCCAACCTAGAGTCAATGATTTGCCTATGGTTCTATGTTGGTAATTATTAAAAACAGAATTGGAACATAAATGTTTGATAACCCAGTACTGAAAGAAAATAACTCCACCAGTGCATTCTACAGTCTAATTCATACCACATGACACCAAAAGTGAACTCTTGCTTGACTTTTTCCTGAAGAGAATCTGAACTGGGTCTCAACCCAGGCAAATTTTCCTATGTTCCTTCTCTGCAATCTAATTTTCCCATGCTTGATAAAATTTATGTGGCTGCCTTCTGTGTTAAACATGTTGTTTTCCCTTCTGCTCTCTTGGCTCATTCCTGTCTTAGCTGACATCTACCCGAGACTTCTTTGGGGGCACCCTAACTTTTCCATGATTACTACAATCCTATTATGATTCAAACAGTGGAACAGACTATGAAACTTGAATTATAGTCTCTTTCTCCATGCTTAGTGGGTTTACTCTAACTTTGGTTCTCCATTATTAATAGACTCCCTTTTCCTAATCTAAATTTTTCATTCTGTATTGACAATTTTTTTTTTTTTACCAATTTCAAGACTAACATAGGTTATTATGAAAATACAGCAAAATGACATACAGGTACAAAGAATAAAATATAAATTACAACACTCTTACTAAAAGAAGATGAGTAAAGTATGATTGCTTGATTACTTGGGTTCTTTTGAATTAAATGCTTAGTTAACAATTTAAAATTCTTTCTTGTTATTAGTGAGAAGATTCAAGTCTACAAATTTTACTCCAAGTACAACTTTGGCCAGATTCCATCATCTAGGGGGAGAGAGGAAGACTATGAATTCAGACAGGCAGCATGACAGAGCATATAGGGCCTTGTCAGCCATTGTGAAAATGTTGCCTTTTACTGGAGTGAAAGACAGGGTAATTAGAGAGTTTCAGACAGAGCAGTAGCATAATTTAACTTAAAAGACCAATTACGTTAGAAAGTTAAAATGCCAGAGAAGTAAAAAGAAGTCTAAGAAAACTAATAAGCAATTTAGCCCTTCTGTCCATAATAATGAACCCTATGATTTCGCAGAAACATGTTTTATTCTAATTGTAATAACCAAAGTCTAATAAACATTAAATATTAGTTATTACATTTTCATTTGATCCTGATGTTTTAAATTCATAATATGTAGACTACTGAATCTTACCTAATGAGTACTCAATAAACATCTGTTAGATTAAAAAAGAGGAAAGGAAGGGAAGGAATGAGATGGAAGTGGGGAGAGGGGAAGGGAGAAGACAGAAAAGGGGAAGGAGAGGACAAGAAAATCACTTTGTATACCTACTACCACAAATAGGGAAATACTTCTACCGCTCAGAACAAAAAATTAGGCCAACACATCTACTAACTAATCTCTTAATATATAGGAAATATATAACACTTTAAGCCTATAATTTACAGACAAAGAACGTAAAAGCTTTTTATTTCTTAAAACTGCTCTTAAAAACTTACTGAAGTTGTGTCTGTTCTTACCTATAAAATACTTGCTTGCCCCACTTTTCTCAGGAATATGGATCTTTTTTAAAGTCCTATTCCTAGCCCCATCCCTCCCCGTACACACACTGAGGGGAAGACAAATTCTTTGTGGAAAAACTAAGCCGGCACAAGAGGATGAACACAGAGCTGAGTTTCTTCCCTTCATCAGCGCAGAACAACAAATAAAGTACTCATTGGCACAATTGGGGTTGGTTTTGTAATCCGCACTTTAAACAGCATTGATCTTTATATTGATGATTATTTCATTAAAGGATTTACTATAAAGAGTTATCTTATGCATTTACGAAATGAAATGCAACCAGCTTCTCTGTCACTGAATTCAGCTGCTCACAGTATCGCTGGGTAATGAACTGGGGTGGTAAGTTTGCTTTTCCCATGGGAAGCAAATGTACTTCCAGCCCAACTGGCTTCTAAATCTTTATGATCTAAAAGCACCAAAAAGAGAACAGAGATACCGGAACAGAGGTTACAGCTGCAAAGTCTCTTTGTGGGGATCCCCATGTATCCTTTTGTAAAGGCTTACACCTCAAATGTATTCCATCTCCATGTGCTTTTCATTTTCTGATGCAAATTCCACCCAGAGCCTCAACGCCAAACCGTGTTCTCCCAGCCTTTCCAATCAACGACAGATAACAGATCAAGCAGTAACAATTCATCTGACAGTTTTGTGATGAACATGTGAGACACAATCGGATACAGATTGCTCCGACATCACCGCATTGACATCCCTGCAATTCTAACCATAAAATCCTCCTTTTGTGGGTTAGGTAGGCAGTTAGGATTTAAGTCTCTGGCCCACAGCTTTATTTGTGATTTCTTTCTTTCTTTCTACACAGAAGACTGACTTGATTAGTAAGACTCGGGCAGGCACAATATAATTTACTGTTATCATATAATGCACACTTACAAGAGAATATAAATTACTGAATCTTTTGTAGACTAATGTTATATTTTCCATTTCCTTAAATTCGATTATCCTCAGCTAGCCAGATTTATCCTGATTATACCCTGGTAAAACCATCCGCGCTCCTGACTGTCCACATACCTCCCAGAATTTTCACTCTGGGTCCCAAAGAAGATAACATTCATTTTAGTCTCTGCCATGAAAGCATCTTAAACTTTTATAAATATAGACTAAATAAAGAGCCTGTCACTTCTCTATAAGGGTAAGTTAAATCATCTTTTTTTTTTTTTTTCCATTATGAGAGTTCTCACAGGGACTATCAGAGAGGGCCGATGTGTGGGAATTAGTTGGCTGCTGTCTTTATTATGGGGGATTGGTAGCAGGGTGTTCTCATAACCAAAACGATATTAAGAAATGAACAATTCAGAGGGCCCCACATACTTATCAGAATTGGCTTACTCCATGAGAAGAAACTTATGGTAAATTACAAATTGGATCTAAGATAAGATTCAAATAATAGGAAAGGTGCTAAGGATAATACTTGCCAAGGACGGGTTTGGGCATGGTGCTGTTAGGCACGATCACGCCCCTGGGCTGTGGAGCTGAGGAACTTGGCCTCAAACTACAACACACTCAAGGCATCCTCAGGAGCTAAGCCTTCTAATGCCATTGGAGTAACTCCAGGAAAGAAAACCCCATGAAAAGGGACCTTCTCTGTCTTGTTCACTGCCAGAATGCATCAGCAAACCTGGCTTTTTAAAGAACAAGTTTCTAAATACTAAATAATTACCTTCTGATTAGTCCATGTATAGATACAGGTGTGCATCCCCCAAATGGTCTCCTAACACCCTACCCCATTCCTAGGGGGGATGCTTCAGTGGAGGGCATCACCTGGCAGAGAAGAGCACCTCTCCCACCACTAGTATCAGTTACGATTTAGTATTTAAATGATACCGGCTGCTGAGTATTCTAGAAATCCACCCCCCATCCACTGTTCTGGGTATCTCCAGTGCACAGAGCAAGGTCTGGCACATAGCGGCTACTCAGTAGGTTTTTCTGAGTAAATTGATGGACCAATGACCTGTTTATTTTCCTTATCTCATACCTTATACATTTTCCCAGAAACATTACCTATTGCTAGTTCAACCCAATAAATACCAAATATCTGCTTTGGTGGTATCCACATTTCTAATGCCATTCATCAAGGCAAACCCTGATTGAGAACCTACTATGTGGTAGAATTCCTTCTGGGCCCCAAAGAGACACCCCCTTCCCCCAGGAGCCTGAGTTGGAGAAGTGTTTGGATTTTTTCCCCAAAAATACAGATCCCATAAGTAATTCACAAATAGGAAAGAAAAGGAAATGCCAAAGAGATTAAATGACTCACATGTGTGCTACTATTCTTCAGGCTTAGCTTGACTTCTTTTTGGCTTTGGTCATAGGGTCTGAACGTTATTTTTATGCACAGCTAAAGACATAAAAATAGGCACAACCATATGACAGGTTGCATAAGCTTGAGGGGACCTCTAAACAGACATAAAATCCAAACCCCAAATAACTTATACTCATTGCCTACCTACTATGTGCCAAACCCTGTGCCAAGACATATACACACAGCCTTTCATTTAGTATCCAGAACCATTCCATGAGCAAATACTAGTCTCTATCCCATTTTAGAGCTGACATAACTAAGTTGTGAAAGGGTTAAGTAACCTGTCCAGAGCTATACAGCAGACCATTGGCAAGGACAAAGGTAATCTCTGGTCTTTCACAGCCTCTAGAGTTCAGCTAATAAGCACTACGCCATCTGCCTTATACAGATGTAAATCTAGCATGCTTAACATCTCTAAGATTACAAATTTTATGCTAGAATATGCAATATTTTAACTAGAACGGTCTTTGTATTTTTTCTTCTGCTTGAATTTTTCTTCCCATTTCATGAATTACTGTAAGTTGTTATGACAACACTCATTGGCCTTTCCTTCCTCTCTGCGTTTATCGTACTCTTCACTCGGACTCCCTCATTCAGTCTGGTGTAACTCCCACTAGTGACTGAATCCCAGATGGGCAAGGGTCTGGCTGGCCACATTTCAAGTGAGCATGATTTACCTGTTAAAGCTCTTCATCCACTCAGCACCTTTCCTGTTCTCCCGGTGCCCTTGACGACCAGCCTGTCACAGATCCTCTGTGTGTCCATTTACTGACCCTGCCAGTGGAGCTTGACTCATAATCTATTCTTCTATGCATCTAAAAATGACCTATTCCTCAACTTTACTGAAAGATACAGATTTGTCTCTCTTCTTTGACTCTGAACTTTCACGGACAACACTTCAGAGAGGATGAGGTGTTTTCAATTTCCTGCTTTTCCAATATCCAAAATACCTCAAGACTTTGCCACTCTGTGATAAGCCAGCATGGGATTATGAACCACATATCATTGTGTCCTTCAGAGTGCCCAGCCCAGCATTTTGTACATGGTAAGGACATTAATAAGAGCACAAATAAATGAATGGATAGTTGGCTGGTGGAATGAACAGACTATAGAAGAGCTGGTATAGGGCAGAGGTGAAACAATCTAATTTAAGAAGCACCGCTTGCATCTCTTTCCTTCTGTACAGAGTGCCTAAGGAATATTTGTCCATTAAGATTACCTGCATTACTTATTTGGTTCACCATATTGTTACTATATTAGTTTCAATATATGAGACACCTACATCAGACATTAACGAATACTTTTATAATTTTTAATTAAGTAGTCCCCCAAATATGGAAAGTATATAAGCGTTAGTATCTCCCCTTTTTACAGTTTGGTAAAGGCAAGTTGGCAAATTCAGAGAGGTTAGGTAACTATGGATGATCTCTTAGGGAATAAGAGAGATGGCTTTGATCCAATGTCACTTTAATTTCAAATAGGAGACTTCACTTTTTCCACTCTATCACACCGCCTCATTGAGTGTGTCTCATAAAAACATTCTTCTTAACACCTGCAGGTGTTTTCAGGAGATGGGAAGCTACCATATTGTCTTTCATCTACCACCACAGACCCGTTGACAAAAGCATCAAGTTATCTCCAGGCAGAAAGAATGACCTCCTATGAACAGAATTCAGGGTAGGTGCATTTTGATGTGAGAAAGGGGTGTTTCAGAAGATTTAAATAGGTGTCTTCCCAGATTAACAGGGAAATGATTATATAGTTCAGGGCCCTAAATGACCCAAAAGTAAGGTGATGACACCCATCGGCCAGAACAGAACCAAAAGCCAAAAGAAGGAACTAATAGAATAAGGTGAGGAAGCATGGGTGCTGAAAACAGGCTTTCCTCCTTCACAAGGGTGAAGGGTCAATTTCCCAATTCTCCCCTTTTCCCATCTCTGGCTCTGATTATAGGGATGGTACTATTATTGCAAAAAGACTAACAAAGAGTGAGAAGAGAAGTAGGACAGATTCTACTCTGAAATACCAGCTTTTACCTAATGATGGATGAGGGCAGCTCATCATTAAATTCAAGTCAAGCCAGAGATGTACTTTCAAAAACTATGCCCAGCTTGATAAAGGAATAGGGCATAAGGAATGCAAGCTTCCTTAGGCATCAAAGCAAGATGACTTGGTGGTCTTTGGCACTTTCAGATTGGAAATCATTGATAGAAAAAAAAAACTGAAATGTAAATAGCACTCAGGTGCAAAAGTAGGCACCAGCCTAAGGGAAATATTCTTATTTCAGACCCAAAAATCACCATAACGAGCCATCTATGCATGACTTGCTAAGTCTTTAGCTGAAGTACTTATTGAAAAAGGTTCTCAGCCTCTCTCCCTCTGCTTACAGAATACATCTTTAAGGCAGAACATTTCCACCTTAGCGGAGTAGAGAACCTTGAGAAACTTAAATGTGCAGCCTTCTTGGATATGAACTTAGGAATGTGCCCAGCATTGCTTTCAGGGAGTGGCCTTCCTATTTTTGCAAAAATCTTGTTTTTCTCTTTAACTGCTTTTCTCGAACTACACAATCTGAATTAATAAAAGTCCCATATATGATGACAGAAGTTAACTAGACTGTGTATGGTGACCATGTCAGAATACATACAAATATCAAATGATTATGTTGTACCAAAAATGTCCTTTTAACTATAGGCATAGCTACCCACCCTGACCGGATACAGCAAAAGCTATGAACCCCGCCTGATGCCCGTGGATTCCTTTGACCTCTTCTGTGTGCCTTTGCACTGGTTTTGTTGTGCTGTTGTTTTCTGTGGCCTCCTCAATGGCTTTCTTTTGGGGACGCCCCTCAGGCTGTTGAGATGCACACACAGGGAACCGGGCATGCCTGGGAGTTTGCCTTCTCCCAAGGGTAGTCCTAACCCAGTGACAGACGGTGTAGGACAATCAGAGTCCAGCTTTCTGGACTCTGGTCAAGGGACCTCCACCTTCCATAAACTTGACCTAAAGTCACACCTTAGTCTCCTCTTCTCTTAGAGTGCTCCCCCCCCCAACTTCCTTCCAGCTTCTTGTGGGAGCACTTCCTTAATAAATTACTTGCTCATGAATTCTCATCTCAGTTAGCCTCTAGGAAACCTGACCTAAGACTCTAGCCAGATAAAGTCTCGCTTGCATGTTTTGTGTAAGACTGCAAAGAAGGCCGTGACAGACATAGGAAAAGCCCCCAGCATGTTCTTGGGAAATGGTTCAAGAGCGTCTGAGTCTCGTCAGTGCTCCTCTCCTCAGCATATGTCCGTGTCACGTACACATAGTGGTCTGGTATCTTTTGTGTGTCTTTCTTGGCATCTAGCTATCCCATTCCCCTCACTGCAGACAGCCTTCCCCAACTTCAGGCAGCCATGTTCAAGGACACTCAAGTTAGAAGAAGACTGGTTACCTAGGTGTACCCTTTCAGTTGAGGTACACACGAACGCACACACAAGCAAACACACACATCCTGTTAAGTTGTAAGGTGCACATGTGAATGAAGCTTAGGGGGAGCAGAAAAAAAAAAGCCATTTATGAAACACAGACAAAAGATTTATTTATTTATTTTAGAGAGAGAGAACAAGCAAGAGTGAGTGGAGCGGGGGAGCAGTGGGAGAGAATCTTCAAGCAGACTCCCTGCTGAACTGTGGAGCCTGCCTCAGGACTGGATCCCATGACCCAGGAGAGCACAACCTGAGCCAAAACCAAGAGCTGGACCTTCAACCGAATGAGCCACCCAGGCACCCCTACTGTAAATATTTTTAACTTGAAAGTATGCTAGTAATTGTATATACCAAAAATTTGTATGCGTAAAGAACGATGTAGGCATGCCAACTTAAAACTTTTAGTAGCCTTTCACATAGGTGTAACTACTTTATATTCTAGAATGGATCACTAAGAAATAATCCATTTTGCCCTAGAAAGGTATGTGTGTGTGGCAGGGAGGAGAGCAAGAGGCAAAATGAATTGTGGCCTTTTCTTTCCACCTTACTACAGCATGAGTGAATATTTATGTTTCTTGGATCTGCCTTAGACTTTGCAGTACAGATAATCACTGAGACAGCTCAGACCCTGTCCCCCAATCCTTCCCCTTTCTCTTCTGTCAGAGGATATAGCATACTGACCAATAGTCACATGAACCCTATGGCCATGGTTCTCAAACATTTTAGCCCATAGTAACCCCACAACCCAATATACCACCACACAGGCTTGTACATACTAAACATAAACAAGCAAAACAAGCATTTTGTGAAATATTTGTTCTTCTTACCTGTGATGCACTCTATTTTCCAATGTTTTCTGTTATAAATGAATCTATTTCATTTTTAAATGCCAGCAGCAACCAACAAAATTGATTTCAGGGCTCATTAGCGGGTTAGAACCAGTGCCTTGGGACATTAAGGACTTGCATCCAAATGCTAATATTACTAGAAGAGTTGCCCTATAAGTTATCATCACCCGCAAACACCTTGTTGTACATCAGCTCATTATTCATTTAACAGATGTGTTTTGAGCACCTGATTCATTCAGTGCATTGTTCTGGAAGCCAGGAATGGTACAAGGGAATAAGCCACCCTCACCTTTAAAAGCTGATTATCAGGGTCCTCAGTTGCAAGCAATAGGAGCCTATTCTGGCTGATACATATGGTCTATATACACATATATACATATATAAATGAAATTATATCAGCCTATATATAATGATAGGAACTATTATATATAGAATATAGTTATAAATATAACTATAAAGAGTTTTATGGCTAGATAGATATGGATAGATAGATATAGATGGATAGTTAGCGGTCTTTCCCAGGTCTATCAAAAGGATGGAGAATCAGGTAGAGAGTTGCATGACCAAAGCCACAGTCATAGGCACATTCTCGAAGTGGTCCACAACTGCCCCTGCTGGCATTTCAAGCTGCACTGTAGAGAGCCAGTACTCTGAGCCAGCCCAGGTCCCACTGTCATTGTTCTGCGAGAGTCCAGGTATTGAATGGTGGCTCTTCCTGGTCCGAGATGGAGTCTCTTATCCCTGTTTTTCTGAAACACCAGCTCTTGAATTAAAGTCTGCAATGATTATACCTGTTTGAACTTGGACCATGTACCTTTGCATGGTGACTAAGAGCTTGGAGTCTGGAATCAGACTCCTGGAGTTCAAATCTTGGCTGTTGCAATTACTTGCTGTGTGACCATGAGCAATTTACTTTTTCTCTGTGTGCTTTAGTTTCCTGAACTGCATCAATTTGATAATAGTGCCTACTTCACAAGATTATTGAGGATTGAGTGAGTTACTATGTGTCAAATGCTTAGAAGTGATGATGTCTATTACTATGAGCAATTAGAGAAGGAAATATCTGGACCTTTCAGATTTTATTATGAGAGACAGGCTCAGCACCCAATCAAGACTCAAAAGATGGGAAAATTTCCAAATCACATGATGGTAGGCATAAAAGAATGACCAATGTCCATTATATAACCCAATAGACTGGTTTAAAAGATGAGTCAAGTGAGGCTCTTGTGGGTCAGGGTTCTGAGGTACTGAAACTCAGAGTG